>CAUYQG010176512.1:0-47762 GCA_963574415.1 Tarsius wallacei
TGAACTGGCTCTAACCATGCTCAACTATAGCCTCAGATGCAGTCCCACTTGTCCATATACCTGGTAGGAGTAGGTCTTTACATTTTGAAAGACCTGTAAAGACTAGAAGAGGTCTCAACCAACTCATCTTTGACAAAGCCTTCACCAACAACCACTAGGGACAGCAGAACCTATTCAGTAAATGGTACTGGGAAAACTGGCTGGCCAGGTGCAGAAGAATGAAACAGGACCCCTACCTATCACCATACTCAAAATCAATTTCTCTGAATATTGTTTGAATATTGTTTGTCTTTATGTGGATAAAGACTATTTCACTAATAAGTAAGTAGAATGTTCAAGTAGGGAGAAGTGTAACTAACTAGTAAAATGTTCAGTGCAAATCTGTTAGTACACTTGCAAAGATGTGATGTGTGTGTAAAAAACAGTGATCCTAGAAATAAATCACATTTTAATTTCTACTGCTGTGGAGAAATTATCAATGAAAGATGAAAATAATTTTATTCTTAAATACAAATGTTATTGGAATGGATTAAAGTAAAAATATGTTGCTATGGGCTGTCTGAGACCATGTGATGTTATGACAATGGAGAAAAAATTTTTCATTGTTTACTAATAGAAGACCAAGTTTCTTGATTTTAGAAAGCATGCTTAAATTACCAGGGAGAATGATTAGAAGCAGACAGGAAAGAAGAGCCAAGGAAAAGGACATTTTTTACTAGGGGCAGCTCACAATTCAAGTTTCCCTTACAATGTCACAGGTATGTTTTCAAAGCAATAAGGATAAAAATTAGAGCTCACATGAAAGACAGTAACATGCTTCTGGAATGGAAACCACAGTGAAAATGACTAACAAATCATGTCCCAGTTTGAATGATTTATAAAACACCCTTGAAAAACTCAAACTAAGAGACAAACTGATTAATTCTTTCATCTACTTTCCAATGAAAAAACTCACCTTTGTCTTTTGCTTTAGGTCACCTCGTCTCTATTTCATGTTTCTTTGTTCTTGTTTATTTCTTGTTCTTTCTTTCATTTAGTTTTATTTGCAGGATGAGCACATGGAGATGCATGGATATATTTGGCTTTTTTTCTTCAAGTAAATTTCAAATGTATGTAACACATCTTTAAGTAGTAAAGAAAAATAGCGGCACTGATCCATGAAAACGACTGACTTCTGGGATATTAAAAAATGGTTTCAGAAAGAGAACAGAGTTTTATTTATCTTTTAAAATGATATTTGGATTTGGAAACTAAAATTTACATGGAATTGCAAAAAACCTCAAGTAGCCATATCGATCTTGAACAAGAAGAAAAATGCTGGAGGTATCACACTTTCTGGTTTTAAATGACATTATAAAGCTATAGTTATACAAAAGCATGGCACTGGCATAAAAACAGATATGTTGAATAATGGGACAGAATATAGAGTTCATAAATGAATCCACAGATATTTGGTCAATTAATCCTTGACAATAGCGCCAAAAATACACAATGGGGAAAGGATATTTTTTTCGATAAATTATGTTTGGAAACCTGGATATTCACATGAAAATACAAATAAAATTAGAAACTTCTTGCATCATATACTGTACAAAAATTATCTCAAAATGAGTTAAGACACAAATGTAAAACCTGGAACTGTATAACTAGTAAAAGAAAGCATAGAGAAAAGTCCCCTTGAAATTAGTCTTGGCAATGATTTTTGGGGTATGACACCAAATACACAGGCAACAAAAGCAAAATAGACAAGTGAAACTGCATCAAAGTAAAAAGCTTCTGCAAAGCAAAGGAAACGATTAACAGAATGAAAAAGCAACCTACAAAATGGGAGTAAATATTTGTAAAACACATAACAAATAAAGGGTTCATATACAAAATATATAAGGAACATATGCAACTCTAAAGCAAAATAATAATCATAACCTTATTGGTATATTGACAAAGGACATGAATTGACATTTCTCCAAATAAGACATACAATTGACCGACAAGTGTGCATGTATGTGTGTGTGTGTGCATGCATATATATAAAGATCATTAATCTTCAGGGAGATTCAAATCAAAACCACAAGGATATATCATCTTACACTTTTTAGAATGGCTATTACCAAAAAAGACAAAAGATAACAAATATAAACAAATATTTTTGAAACCAATGTAAACTATAGGTAGAAATGTAAATTAATACAGACGTTATGGAAAACAGTATGGAGGTTCATACAAAAGTTAAAAATCAAACTACCATATGATCTAACAATTCTACTTCTGGGCATACAATCAAATGAAATAAAATCACTATCTTGAAGAGACACCTCCACTCCCATATTCATTGCAAGCTTGATTACGATAATCAAGGTTTGGGAAGAATGGATACAATATTACACACACACGCACACACACACACACACACACACACACACACACACACAGTGGAATATTATTCAGCCTTGGAAAAGAGGGAAATCCTACCATTTATAACAACTTGGATGATCCTAGAAGATTTTATTCTTAGTAAAATAATTCAGATAGATTTTTAAAAAACAAAATACTACATTATCTCACTTATTTGTAAGATCTAAAATAGATAAACTCATAGCAACACAGAATAGAAGGGTAGGATTAAGGGTAGAAGAAATAATGAGATGTTTGCCAAGAAGATAGACCTTGTGTCTCACTATATACGTGCACACAAGTTAACTATGTGAAGCAATTGACAGATCGTGATAGCCATTTCACAATGTTTATGCATTGCCAAACATTCAATCACAAGCAATGATATGTTAAAGAAAACGTATCTTACAAGAACATAGATAACACAATTTACCAAAACTGATGGAGAGTAACTAAAAGATTTCAGGGATAGATTGAGAATTGTCTTACCTGCTGAGTTGAAGCTTGTATCACAGCCTAGATCTTGGTTGGTCTTTCAAAAAGTCAAGAACACGTGGATGAGTCTTCAGTTTGATCTCGCCTTGTAAGTCTGATATTTCTAGGATAATGTATACTTGAGCTTTTCTAAAAAGAGAAGAAGCATGAATTATTAGAGTGATGACTGAAGCAATACTCTTGAGCTTAGAGAAGGAAAGTGGTTCTAGAGCTTATCTAAAGCAGTCTTAATTTATTGCTATTTAATTCAATCCTGCCTTGAATTCTCCCTTTCTTTTAGTTTTTACAAGTTGGAAATGTGCTCATTCTTGCGACTTTTTACTTTCCCCACTGACAGTGCATGATAAACTCCAAGGCCACAAAAGCTCATCCTGTTGAGAATGAAGTTTAAAGGCGTGTTTGTCTTAGACCTGTGATATAATACACAGCGGGTTTCCAAAAGGGCCTGTTCTTTTTTATCTCTATGTGATTGTTTTGAGTGAAAAATTTAAAGCCTTTTCACATACCATTGGCTTGTCTTCTGGGAATAAAGGCACAGCATATATAGAGGATGAAAAAATACACCTTTCTTATTTTGTTAGCCAAAAGTACTTCTGTAAATAATACCATATTAAAAGTTCAGAGTTAGGGACATTTATTCTATTTTCAAGATGCTCATGAATTTAAATACTACAGGTTTCTAGTTTTTCAATAGCTTAGCACAACAGAATGCATCATTGTTTTAATAAAACAAAGGAGGTTTGAACATTTCTTTGCTGTTTTTTCAAAATTAGTTAACACTCATACTAAACCCCCCAATTTTCTATATTTACTGGAGATAATTTGTCCATTAATGGCTAACATAAAAAAGAATTTAAATGATAATTATGTATTCTTAGAAAAGAAGTCAAAACTAGGACACAACTGTAAAATTTAGCAAAGATTTCTCAAAATTATTCTTTTAAAATCCTGATGATTTTATCCTTTAGAAAATATAAATATGGATTGTATTCAGATATGCCAATTACACAAAGATGCATTACACATAGTACAATTGATATTCATACATAGTTGTGATTAGTCAGTAAGCCTGAATTTGTTAGCAATAGAATGGTGTCTACTTACATTTAGTTTCACTGGAATAATCAATTAGGAGTCAGGTTGGTCATTCAGGTTTTTTGTAGCATTGTAATCTAAGGGAACTAATTTACTGGAATTCAAGTCTTTTGAAAGTAGAATAACATATGTAGAAATAATAGAATCATAAGTACCTAGATTATCCACATCAATTTTAAGCATGCCAATTTTATTTTTGTATCTATTTATTATTTTTTTAACTTTTAATTTTTTAATTTCAAAGATGTGAGTACAATTCAGGGTTAGGTATACAAATGTTCATTATGCAGGTACACTTGTTGATGAGGTGTGCCGCCCTCCCCTCTCCCAGCAATTTCCCACTACCATCAATACTTTTCTTGCAGTATTACAATAATTGTTCAAGTTCTGCTTATGAGTGAGAACATGTGATAGTCAATTCTTTGTTTCTGTGAAAGATCACTCAGTACTATTTTAAAAGAATAAAGCTAAGATAAAAAACATTTTATGATGATAAGCACTATATGATAAGAGAGAGAACTCAGAACCGTGACATGTCACTGATTGCTGAAGGAACCCTTATTTAAATTAGCATACAGGTGACTGGAGTATATGCCAGTGTTGTATATAACACCAAAATATATAACTGGACCTAATGATGGAAAGTTCCAGAAGGAGCTTTCAGTTCTGTACAAAAATGTAGGCACTATACAGCCATGCCATGGACTTCCCTGAAAAACTTCTGTTGTTGTTGTTGTTGTTGCTATTGGTTTGTTTGTTTTATTTTTTAAGTTAGCAGTATTAAAATTAGGTAAAATATAAATTGGCAGAAAAAGTATAGAAGAGCTAGCTCTTCTAATTCTTAATATTCATGCTTCTGAATAAGGATAAAACTGAATGATTCCAAGTGTAGGACTAATTATATATCAAAGAGTGTGTGTTATAAAAAGAACTTGGCTGCATGTAAAACTGTCTTAAAAATATATATTTACACAGCTTTCAGCGAACATATTTGAATATTAGAAGTACCTATGGAAGTTTCATAGTGGAATCAATTCAATATATCACATATCCAAACATAGTGAGTGGTTGTATAAGTATTATTTTTGTCATTAATATTAATAATGAGATAAATAGCAATTTTTATTGAATGGTAATGCCTTATGTACTGTTCTAAACACTCTCATCCAGCAGCTCATTGAATTATTAAAATCAAGGTATGAAAACATTAGATGTTTGTTCAAAGATCATCTAGTAAATTGTAGAACAAGAATTCAAGCTTCAGTTTGACACATGGATCACATTTCCATGATTCGACCACTTTAATCATTTTTACTTTACTTTTTTCTTCTTATTTTACTTCAAAAATTATTCTAACATCTACTTTCTCTGTTCTCCATAGACTATATTTAAAGGAATTTAGCTCAGAGGTATATTTAATTAATTTCACTGAAGTGGTATAATAAGTGTAAAACATGTCTAGAACAGAAAAACCATGAAGACAAACATTTGCTGCTATGTGAGGGGGACCCCAAATAACCCAGAATTATTTTTGGAGGGTGGGCCCTTTATAGCACAGGCTTGCCTTGCTAGGTAAGTATCCTAGGAATTGGCATCAGTATACCAACTAGTGTTGTTGTGAGAGGCTGCATTCAGCGTCAGTGAAATTTTTTTGGAGATTTTTTTCAATATGTCTTCCCACTTCATGATGGGTGATTAACGAATGTACCTGCCCATACAACGCTGAGTGCTTGGCAGTTTTTGGCCCAAAATGGCATAATCCTGGTGCCCCACCTTATCCCCTATTCACGCAATCTCATCTAGAGTGACACTTTTATTTATTTATTTATTTTTGCCTTCCTGGATGAAAAAAGTCCTAAAAGGAAAACATATTGTCAATGTGGAAGAGTTGAAACAAAGAAATGACAGAAGTACTAAAAGGCATCAAAATTGATGAGTTCAAAAATTGTTCTGAGTAATGAAAACAAGTCTCAAAATGGGTATTGCATCAAATGGTGAAGACTTTGAAGGTGACTGAAGTTCAAACATATAAGATTAAATACACTTTTTTAAAAAATTCATTTTTTTGAGGGGATTCCCCCCTTGTACTTCACATAATTAAGGCAGCAATTGTTGTAGAATAACAAAAAATAATAAATTAAGCATTATTGTAGAATTTGGGGAAAATGTATTTATTTTGTTAGCTCTTGTCTTTTGAATAGTTCATATTTGAGTCACGGATATTTTGGCAAGGTCTGTGATACTTCAACCAGCATGATGAATGAGTCTTTTGAAGATGGCAGGCAACTGCCTCTGACTTCAGCCCTGGGAAAATCTGTGAGCCCTGACATTGTCTGCCTTTTATAGAAAGCAAGATCTCCTTGGAGACTTTTGACCCCAGAGAAGTTTATTTGCTTGCCTTTTCTTGCTCCCTAAGTGACTTCTCTGGGCAGCAAACATAGTCCCTTTCGGTCTAAAAATAAAGGATCACATGTGATTTAACAATTTTGCTATAGTTTCATACACATACTGGGTGATCTATGTAAAAATTTTTGTTTAGTTTAGTTTTTTTGGTCATTATCTCCACACATACAGAGGGGACTATTGAGATCAATCTCTAGGTAACTAAGGCAAAAGGCTTTATTTACAACAATTAGGACTCTGCATGAGTGACCAGGAGTTATTTGAAGTGATGATTAATATTGGTCAGTAGATCATTTAACTATCTGAGTTGTATAGTCATAATTCTCATTTTTTGGTTCCTAGCCTGATAGATGAAACTAGTTAAACTTTGACACAAAACAGTGGACTAATAAGATACTGAAAGTGTAAAATAATTATTCATTAGCTAGCAATAAAATTTCAGAGAATTATTAGAAAAATCTAGATAAATTGCAATCTTCTGCAAGATGAAATAGACACAGCCAAGAAGCTGAAATATGTACAGCTCAGGCAGCTGATTCATGTTAGCGCAAAATCTGTCTATGTGGTTTTCCATGAATTGGGATTCCCCAGGAATAATAGCTCAGTGATTTGCTGTCCATGGAGACAAAATGCATATGTTTTTTCCACCCTTTCAAACTTCTTCTGCCTGAGGTAAAAAAATAAATACAACAATTAGAGTAGTTTATGAAATATGAACCTAGAAAGGTGAAAACAGAAGGATAGCACAGGTGGGAAAATGCCCATTAAGGTTGTACTCCAGGAATATGCAGCATGACAGCTCAGTGTATTGAATCTTAACTACCTGGATACCTCTGCACTTGCTGAAGTCCTTCCTGCATACTAAACAGATTCTTGGTAATGCTGAAAATTCATGATTTTGGCAAAGAATACTTTTATAATTTATGAATAATTCCAAATAATCTCATTCTATAATTTTAAAGTGGCTCAAAAGTTAAGATGTCTTCCAGCACCACAAATAGTTTTTCATTAAGTTTTCATATTTGCCTCCTGTCTTTATCAAAATCACCTAGAAGAAGCACCAGTTGGTCAAGAAGATACAGTTTATTCTACCATATGTTTTCTTTGTCCCAATCTAAATGTTGAAATCTAAAATCTTCATATTTTAAAAATGGCTTTAATAAATCTGTTGTATGTAGTTTGCTTCTAAGAGGTCCTTGTATAAGGTTTGCATTATGTATATTGCTATAAAATAAAAACATTTCTTGTCTATCTACCTACTTATAAGTCAATTATTTTTATCAAGAGTTATGAATATGGTGCCAAGTAAATTCAATAAATAAGATAAATTATTTAATAAACAGTTTTGAAATAACTGGATAACTGTATTGGGAAAAATGAATCTTGGCCCTTAAATGACTTTACAGACAAAATAAATTTGGGATAAATCATGGATCTAAAGGTAAAAATTTGAACCATAAATCTACTAGAAGAAAATGTAAGAGATTTTAGTTACATTGATGTAGGCTGCAGTTTTCTAGATGCAGGAACATTAACCACAAAAGTAAATAATATATAAATGGAATTCACCAAAAATAAAAAAAGGTAAGCCATATCCTGGAAAAATATCTATGATGCATGTATCTGACAGAGAACTTGCAAAAAATATATAGTTGACACGTGAACAATGTAGAGGTTAGGGGCGCTGACCCCCGTGCAATTGAAAATCTGTGTATAACTTTTGATTTCCAAGAAACTTTACTGCTATCACCCTATTTTTGACTGGAAGCTTTACTGGTAGCATAGTCAGTTACTGTACATTTTGTATGCTATATGTACTATATACTATATTCTTATAATAAAGTTTTTGAGAGAAAAGAAAATGTTATCAAGAAAATCATAAGAAAAAGAAAATTTATTTATTTTTTTGAGTTGGAGTCTCATTCTGTCACCCAGACTGGAGTGCAGTGACCACTCCGGGCCACTGCAGCCTTGACTGACTGGGCTCCAGCGATCCTTCCGCTTCAGACTTCCAAGTAGCCAGAACTACAGGTGTGCACCACCATGCCCGGCTAATTTTTTTTTTGATTTATTGTAGAGATGAGGTATCACCAAGTTGCCCAGGCGGGTTTCGAACCCGCAGGCTCAGGCAATTCATTCACCTTGGCCTCCCAAAGCGTGGGATTACAGGCTGAGCCACCGAGCCCAGCCTTATTTAATATTTATCAAGTGGAAGTGGATCATAATATGAGACTTCAATCTGTGTCATCTTCACATTGAGTAGGTTGAAGAGAAGAAAGAGTTTTGCTGTCTCACGAGTGGCAGAAGCTGAAGAAAATCCACATATAAGAAGACCCGTGCATTTCAAACCTGTGTTGTTCAAGGGTCAACTGTATATAAAAGCACCTGATAAGCAACAACAGAAGAAAGGACTCAACAGAATTATGGGCAAAGACTTAAAACATTCTTCTCAGCAAAAAATATACAAACAGCCAAAAAACACATGAAAATGTATTCAACATTATTAGTCATAGAGAACATGAAAGTGAAAATAATACTAAATCATTTCACAATGACTAGGATGGCAATTTTTTTTTTTTAATTGCATTACCAAAAGTTGACAAAGACATATACTATATTAGTTCTCTATCACTGCTATAACAAATTTCCACAAACTTAATGGCTTCAAGCAATACAATTTTTTAGTCCTATGTTATACAGTCAGAAGTTTTAAAATCAAGGATGTCAGAAGGTCTAGGTTCCTTCCGGGGGCTTTATTTCCTTGTCTTTTCTAGCTACTAGAGGTCATCTTCTTTCTTTGGTTCACAACTTCTTCCTCCATTTTCAAAGCCAGCACTAGAACATCTTCCATTCTTTCTCTCCCTCTCCTTTATCAGCCTCTATAATCATATCTCCTTTTCTGACTCTGAATCTCTTGCTTCCCTCCTATAAGGACTCTGTGTTTATACTTGGTTCACCACATAATCCAAGAAAACCTTCTCATTTCAACATAATCACATCTTCAAGGTCACTTTTGCCATGGAATGTAACAAATTCACAGGTTTTGGTGATTAGGACATCCTGGGAGGGGCATTATCTTGCCTACCACACAGAACAACCTGAATTCTCAAAAGTTGCTGGTGATAACATAAAATGGTACAACATTATTGAAAAACAGTTTAACAATTTTGTATACAGCTAAACATATACAATTAAACTTTATGACTCCGTGGTTGTGGTCAAGGTTATTTATCCAAATAAAAATTAAACACCCCTCCAATACAAACATGTCTTACACAGAATGCTCATAGCAGCTTTAATTATAGTAGACAAAAACTGGAAACAATTCAAATATCTATCAACCAGAGAATTAATTAATAAATTTTGATATACCTCTACAATGGTATGCTATTCCGCAATAAAAAGGAACAAATTAATGATAAATGCAATAGCATGCCTGGATCTTACCCATATTATGTTGAGTGAAAGAAGTCTACAAAAGACTACATACTGCATGATCCAGTATATAAAAATCCAGGAACAGGCAAAACAAACTGGTTTGTTTTGGTGTAAATCAGAAAGTGGTTTTCACTTCTGGGTGGAAATTGAATGGAAAGGCATATAATGTAACTCTAGAGTGATGAAATTGTCATATATCTTGTTTAGGTTGTTGGCTACACGAGTGTATACAATTGTTATAACTCATCAAAATGAACACCTAGGATTTGTGCATTTTATTGCATGCAAATTATGTGGCCATAAAATAGCTTTAAAAAGTAAGTGTATTTTTAAATTCTTATAAAATATTGAGAAAACTTCAAGACTCTATGTCACATTTTTCTTCTTCTGGTCTTAATTTTGCCTAAAGGTAGTACAAATTTTATTATATTGAATATGTTAAGAGAAAGCAAAAACTACCACAAAACTTCATTAATAGTGACCCCACCTTTGCATGAATCGTCTATTAGAATTTTTCTTGATTTCTTCTGTTTCTTTTCTTTGATAATTGATTATGATCACTGAAAGCAAGCAACTTGATTGATTTATCAGTAAATGGGAAAATATTTTTCTTCATTTTAATGTACCATTAAAGAAGCCCTGTGGGGGAAAATATTGCAGACAATTCTAACAGAATTTGGATTTTGAAATAAAATTCCTTGCATCTTTGATAGACGATTTTCTCTTATATTAAATTCAATGAAGATATGGTATGGACCTAGAATCAATCAATGTTTGTTTCTATCTTGATTCTTTATCACTATTCTCTGTCTCTGTCTCCATCCATCTATCTGACCATCCATCTATCCATGTATGTACATGAAAAACATAGTTTATTGTAATGTTTATAATTTCACATTTTGCACTGAACTTTCTGTGAGTTCTTTTCAGAATATTTTTTACTCTATTCATCATAATTATTGATTCTTATTTAAAACACTTGGGCATACAAAGGGATTTTGTTTTCTTTAATCCATATGGGCTTCCTGCAGTGAAATGCCATAGCATTTTGTTCACCGAGTCAGGAAGCTGATATATTTTTGCTAATCATTTCAACAAAACCAAAGCAAACATTGCAGTTCTCCAAGAATGTCTTATGGTGAAAACTGAAAAAGTTAACAGTGATGTGTTGGTTTTGCCTATAATCTCTTTTTAACTCAAATATTGTCAAAATAACAGTGGCTTCTCTAAGTTGCTCTGGTTAATGATGCTTTTATCGTTTTTGAAATTATCTGTCAAAGACGATTTTCGTGACATCTGTGTAAGTCCACAAAGTTGAATTGCCTTTTAAATTATATCCACTTGTTCCTAGGGTTTTAATTATGCATCTCAAAAATTGAGTAATAAGACCAAAAGACACTTTGGAAATTTTTAGTAAGGGGGAAGATTTGCTTGATGTAGCTGCTCTCATTGTGAGAACAAGGACGAACACTTAATTGACAATATTGATTCTAAAATAATGCAAAAGAGGACAGCAAAAGGAAGCTAGGTGGGTAAAGAAACATGTCTGCTACTCTGATGCCTCTTTCATCTTTTAGATTGAAGAAGAGTGGTCTAATTTGCCTAGTGGGCTGCAAGTGTCTTTCAGATGACCCAGACAACTCTGCTCACAACCAGCATTGTGATTCTACTGTCGTTATTTGTTCATAATGGTGCAATTATTTGCCCTAATTGTGGCAACTTTCTTTGAAATTAAAAAAAAAAAAAACGCTGAAATATTGAGGACTATAGCCCAAAACATTTTGTATTTTTATAGTAGTCCAGGGACATAAAAATATGATGCATAGGGAATTATATTGACACCAAAGCATACAGTGTTGTAAGAATAAAACTCTGAGTCCAAATCAAGCATTTTATACCAAAATGCAATAATTGTTCCTAATATTATTATATAACATAGAAAAAAATTAAATATGTAGTTGTACCAAAAAGTGTTAAGCATTTACTAACCTTTTAGAAAGTATTACTCTGGTTACTTAAAATTAACCAAAAAAGTAAAGAAAAAAATTAGCTGGATGTGGTGGTATTTGCCTATAGTCTCAGCTACTTGGGAGGCTGAGGAGGAAGGATCACTTGAGCCCAGGAGGTCAAGGCAGAAGTGAGCTATGAATGTGTGACTGCACTCTAGTTGGGGCATAGGAGCGAGACTTTGACTCAAAAAAAAAAAATCGATAATAATTCAAATTCACCAACTGTTGGATATTTCCAGTTGTTCAAAAAAATAAGCCTTAAGATTATGAAGTGTGCATGTATAATAGCCCAATAATTAATAACAATTCAAAGTTAGCTTTCCCAGGTAGTAATAACGAGGTGAAAGTTCTGGTTTTCAATCTATGCAAGCCTTTTTGTTTGCCATAGGTTTCTGGGACGTGCATTTCAATTCTTTCACTCTTAAGAGTCCATTTACTAAAGACATCATTCTTGCCATTATCAAGATAGTCCCCACTATGGCTATCTTTTTGGTGAGGACCTTAATTGCCTGAGAAACAAGAAAAGAAATTCTGAATAGATTGGTGAAACCCTTCACCACTGGTGGGAAAAAGACATCAAAGGGGATTTCCAAAGCTGAGTCCAATATAGCATGCTATCTACAGAGGTCATTGCATGTCTAGCAATACATAATATAAACCATTATTATCCCTCAGTTAGGATATTGAAATAGTCTTATCTCTTGTCGACAGAGCTATAGCTCTTTACCCCTCAAGACTGTCATTTTCTCTGCAACTCATGCTCTTCTTAATACACAAAAATAAAAAAGTAAATGCCTTGAATAATAAAAAAAAACTGTGTTAATATGTGCTAAGAGTTTTACTCCTCAGCTTTTTCACACAATGGCCATTTTAATTAGATGTTATCTTTCCTTCTCATCATTTCTCTATATGTGTTTTTATAACTAGGCATTCTATCTTTTAACAACTCTAAAACATTCTTCCTTAAACATGGTGTATTAGTTTCCTGGAATTGCTGTAGCAAATTATCACAGACTGGGTGATTTAAACCATAGAAATGTTTTCTCTCACAGCTGAAAGCAAAAAGTTTGAAATCCGGTTTTCAGCAGGATTGTTTGCCTATTGAGGGTGCTGAGGGAAAATGTGTCCCCTGCTTTTCCTAATTTCTGGTGGCTTCCAACAATCTTAGACATTTCTTGGCTTGCAGTAGCATCACTCCAATCTTTGCCTCCATATTCACATGACCATCTTCCCTCTGTGTGTGTCTGTCTTCTGTCATGGTGCTCATCTCTGTGTGTCTCTTCTCTTTTTCATTTTTTTTTCTGTGTGCTGGAAATTCCTTCTTTTCTAATTTTTTTTTTCTTTTGAAGATGTGGGGTACAATTCAGGATTAGGTATACAAATGGTAATTAATGCAAGTACCCTTGTTGATGAGGTGTGACCCCTCTTCTCCTGGCAGCTTCCCACTACTGCCAATCCCACCTCTCCCTCCTCTGGCAGTTTCCAACTACTGCCAATCCCTTTCTTATAGTATTATAATTGCTCAAGGTTCACTTATGAGTGAGAACATATAGTACTCAGTTCTTTGTTTCTGTGATAGATCACTCAGTATTATAGACTCTAAGTTCATCCAAGTTGCTACAAAGTTCATAATTTTGTCCTTTTTTATGGGTGCATAAACCATGTGTATGTACCACATTTTTTTATCCAGTATTCTTTTGACAGTTGGGTCCATGTTTTTGCTATTATAAATAATGCTGCAGTAAACATCATAAATATTTAAAGGCATACAGTATGACTCCATCTTAATTTACATACTAAGATCAACAAAAATCCAACTGTCAAATTAAGTTAGGTCATTTTTACAGGTACTGGAGTTGGGACTATTAATCTGAACACTAAATACTTGAAAATCATTTACTCTATTTCTGTCTTTTCTAGAAATGGATCAAAATTATTCTTTACAAATAAAAACATTTATTTTTAGGATCTTTCCACTTTTCCTATCTCTTTCACTTTAGCAGATTTTTTTTCATTGTTTTAACTGAAGATAATCAATGAACATAATGTCCAATTTGTGATGAAATATAATCTAAAAAATGTGAAATAATTTATATGTACAGTATTACATGAAAATCATTATGATTATTGCAAAACACTGAGAATTATTAGAAGTGCATAAACTACAAAATGTTATTAGAAAGCTATATGGTCATTGTACAGGTGCATCATCCACAGACCAAACCAATTGCGAAGAGACATTTGCAGTAGGTATCAGCAACTTATAAGGTAAGATGAGAGGATCCTGGTAACTTTCTCTTTTAGTCAATGTCTCTGTGTAAAATTTAAGTTCCACTAAACTAAAGTTTAGAGCACTATTTTCCTCACATAAATATTACTAATATAGATTTTTCAGGTCAGCCTGGGCTTCAAGAGTGTCAGCTCAGTGGGTCAGACAGCTGAGCCCCAGGGAGGGTCGGCTAGAAGGGCTGGTAGGCCTAATCCTGGAAGTGTCAGCTCTAACGGGCTGGCAAGCCAAGCCCTGAAAACATTGTTGATTGGGTGGGCTGGCAAGCCTAGCCCTTGGAGTGTCTCAGCTTCAGAGCCTTGCTTTCTTCCAGCAGCTCTTCTGGTTTAGCTGTCTCCATTGGTTGGCATGCCAGGCTTCGGGGTGCACGGCTCTTCGGCTCCAACAATCTTCCATATATATTTAGGTTGGGGTTCTTGTCTCCTGCCCAGAAGGAATGAAGGACATGGACAGCTGGAAAGTGAGTAAGTAGGATTTACTGAAAGGACAGAATAGCACCCACAGTAGGAGGGGACCTGAGGGGGTTGCCGATTTGGAGCAAAACCCAGTGCTTATATAGCCCTAAGAACAAGCCGACTGGTTAGCACTAACTGTGAGCTGATTGGTCAGCACTAGCTGTTCTGATTGGACAGTACTGAGGACCAATCATAAGGAGGCAGGGGCCTAATGATAAGCTGATTGGTCGCTAGGTGGCAGAGAGCTGATTGGTAGCTTCTCTATCCTAGCAGTGAGTACTTAATCTCTAGCTTGAGAGGCTTGCAGGGAGCTTGTTTACCAATAGAAGTGTATCAGCCTGAGAGGCCTGCAGGAAGTTTGCTACGTTGTTACCTTGTTATCAGAGGATCCACCCTGTCTGTCTAGCCTTTCTTTAGTTATCTCCTCTCTCATTACCGTAAAATTGCTGATTTCATTTAAAAAGTATGTTAATTGTGAAGGCATTGAATAGCTTATTAGAATATTTATTCTAAAATAAATAACATTTGATATGAAAACAACAGATATCAATGTTTTTCATCTTTTTAGTCTAATTTGCATGAATTTTCTTCCCAACACTATAACCAATTTTTCAAAATATAGGCACCAGTGTTAACCATATTTTCAGCCTATTAGTATATGACATACTATAAATTTAGATGCGTTATACTATAATATAATAGAACTCATAAATTATATAATTATGGTATATTTACTTCAATGTTCCAATGTTTTATTGATGACTACATTTGCCATAAAGTTTTGCATTTATATTGTAACTGATGAATCAAAGAACAGATTTCTCCAAACTTATCAACCACAGTAGTTTTCTCTCATTTAAATTAATTGCAGTCAAATGTCTATAAATATATCTCTATATATGCATATTTTATATAAATATGTATGTATTTGTGTGTGCTTATGTCTATATTAGTGTATTTTTTCCCTGAAAAAATATCATAGCCTCATTCTTTCTAAAATCTTTACGTGGCAATTTCGTTGTTTTAATAGACTAAAAAAAATCAACTTGGTATTTAATGTCTTTGCTCTCCCATTTACTGATTATCTTATCACCTCCTATTTCCATAAGCATATTCCATGCTTCAGTTAAACAAAAGTACTCACTGTTTCTACCTCCTTCATCTTGTATTTTCACCTACCAAGGTCTGACTTCTCTTCATGAGTCCTCTCCAATGTGGCTTCCTTCCTGGGATCTTGATTAATCTTCTTGGCTAGATTCAGAGTTTTTTGTTTTTGTTTTTCCTTCAAATTCTCTCCATGTTTTAGTCTCACTTAGCACATTTGGAACATTGTCTACTTTAAATTATATTAATTATCACAATAGATGTGTCTCTTCTCTAAAACTATAAACTACTTCAGGATAGGGATTTTCTTAGCCATCTTTATGTCCCCATATTGTAGCACAGTGACCGGGACAAAGTGGATATCCAATAAATACTTGTTAAAATGAGCTGGATGGAAGTATTTAGTATAAATTCTAAAGCTAACTCCTACTAGTAAGGACCTGTGCCACAAAAAAATCTGCTTCAGGTAACTCTGGCAGAACTTTATACACATGTCTAATATTGAAAACAAAAAGTCACAATTATAAATTAAGACATTATTTAATAATATGTATCAGTAAGTACTATGTATCTTTCCCTATTTAACAGGACAGAGTCAGTATTTTATATTCTGGATTCTCTAATCAGTCTTATTTTTAGAATTGATAAATATAAATTCATATAAACTGTGTCCACTGTGTGTGTGTATTGACAAGGATGCACACAGGAAGAAAAAAGCATTATCAAGCCTCAATGTTATGTTCTCACAAGAAATATGAAGTTGTCTTAGATTATACCTCTATTTACTTACCTGCCACTTCCTAAGAGTTAATTATTAAGTTCCAAATCCAGAGACCTCAGAAAGGTATTTCTATTCTATTTTCATTTTAGTAACAAAGGAAATAGGCCAGAGCTTTGGAAATAGTCATTTTGATAAATCTTAGGGTTTAACAAAAGCGTAAAGACTGTTATAAGTCTTCAGAAAACAGATTTAGTGCATTAATTCTTTTTCATGGAAAAATTCACCTCTCAAGTCACTCACATTATTTTTTTCTTAAATCAAAGAGGATTATAATATTAACAGAGAATTCACAGAGAGCAACAATTCTGAACAAAAATACTTCTTTCTCATTTACCAGAAACAATTAATGCCCCGAGTTAATGCATGTTAGAGATGCTTAGGTGTTTAAGAATCTAAGACCTCTGGAGCAACCAAAATCATACAGGGACATAGCCAATGCTAGAAATGCGGGTCCTAGGGGACACCCCATCTCCAGACTGTGTTGTCCAAAAACAACAAAAAGACTCAGAGATCAGTAGAGTAAAGCAGCTTTTTAATAATGCTCTTACAAGAATGGTGTTCCTCAGATGAGCAGGCACAGTGAAGTAGTTTCAACTAGAATTTTTGAATCCTGCAACACAAGTCCCTCCCCTGTTTCCCCATAGGTTGGGTATTTCCAGAGGTTATATCACTTTCCTGGATGTCTCTTACATGTCTTACATTGATTGGGTTACCTGGTTAGTTCATTTGCATGTTCTATTAATTTGTTAACATAGGTATGACAAACTTACTTAATTTGCATGTCCTATTTGCCAGTTGACTTATAAGATCTTGTTCTAATTGGTTCCCATCAAAGTTTAAATGAAAAAACCCACCTAAAGTAAAAGCCCGTAAGAAGCAAGAAGTGACTCAGTAAAAAGCAGTTGTAAATAACTTGTGGTTTACTGTAAAAATAAATTATCCTTTTTCTTACAGCCAATATCCACAGAAAGGAAATCTATTAATTCACTAGTAGTCAATTGTAATTTGAGCGAAAATAAATAACTGAAGTTATGCATTGTAATTACTCAACTAGATGTCTTTCTTTAGAAGTAGATGTTTTGAATGGTTGAAAACATAGTTCATTATGTTGAAGAGGAAGTTTGCCACAATTTATAAAAAGTTCCTGATATTTGCTTTCTTTTGTTTATGTAAAGGTACGCATGTTAGATATTTTCAAGAGATAAATTTCAAGCAAACTAAATGACATATCTAATAAAATCTATCTAATCTTAAATAAAATTTAAGACATGCTTTTCTGTGAATTCCTAATAAAAAGACACAGTTAATTAAAACATTACATTTAAAAAAAGGACATTAATTTACTTCAGTGACCTCTGATTAGAGATGGATAGGAAGACCTCCTAGAAAAAAACTAAAATGTGGGCCATACTTTTACATGTTCTTTTAAGGAACTTATTCATATTGAGCATTTCAGGATCACAACATTAAATTCTTTTAATATTTGGTTTATTATATGATGATTTTAAATTAAATGACAGTGTCAGAAGTTGTTTTCCATTATTAGTATTCTATCAGAACTTATATAAAGTAAAATTTGCTTTCTGATGGTATACAGCTTTATGAGTTGTAATTCATGCATAGATTCTTGTAACCACCCACACTACTCAATAAAGAACAATTTTAACATCAGAGGAGATTTTTTGATACTACCATATGCAGGCAGACACTTCTCCAAGTCTAACGGATGGCAACAACCAACCTATACTCTGTTCCTAAGACCTTTACTTTTTTCAAAATGTCATATAAACACAAACATACAGTATGTTTCTTTAAAGACTGGCTTCTTTCACTTAGTACTTGAAGCTCATCCAAATTATTGTGTTTCACAATAGTTTGTTCCTTTTTCTTTCTCAGTAGTATTTCACCGTGTGGACATACCACAGTTTGTTGAGCCAGTCATTCTTAGAGGGACGTTTGGGTGGTTTCCAGTTTAGGATGATTACAAATAAATCTGCTACAAACATTTGGGTACAGGTGTTTGTGCAAATATAAGTGGGATTGCTGGGTTAAATGGTAAGTCTGTGTTTAACTTGGTACAACACTAAACTATTCTCCAGAGTGACTGTACTACTGTTTACATAGCTACCAGCAATATATGAGAGTTCCAACAGTTTTATATCTTCATCAGTCTTGGTATTGTCATTTTGTTTTTGAATTTAACCATTCTAATATGTGTGTATTAGTGGTTTTAATCTGCATTTTCATAACTAGAATGATGATCATTACATATGCTTCATTGTTATTAATATATCGTCTTTGGTATCACGTTAGTTCAACTCTGTTGAACATTTCTCACTGTGTTTATGTATTTATTGTTAACATTAACATTTTAGATTTCTTCCCAAATTTGGCTAGAAGATGCTTGATTTTAAATGTTGATTTTTTTTTCCCACAGTCTATGACTGTTTTCTCATTCTCTTTATAGCAGAGCAAATGTTTTTAATTTTGATGAAACTCAGTTTATCATCTTTTTTTTTCATGGATCACCCAAAAAGTTTATTCTGTTTTCTTCTAAGAGATTTTGTTTTTTAGTTGTATGTTTTGCTTTTAGATCTTTGATCCATTTTAAGCACACTTTGGGAAAAGTGGAGCTGTAGATCAGGATTCATCATTTTGCCGATGGATATTCAATTTTTCTAGCAACATTTTTTTGAAAAGACTTTTCCTTCTGCATTGAATTGTCTTTACACCTTTGAAAAAATCAATTGTCCATATTTGTGTAAGTTAGTTTTTTAATCTCTATTTTGTTCCAATTGTCCATATGTCTAACTTTTCCTGGACTAACTTTTGTATATCTTAATGTCAGGTAGTGTGAGTCCTTCGACTTTTTTCTCTATCAAAATTATTTTACATATCCTAGTGTCTTTAACTTTCCATACAAATTGTTATAATAAGATCATCTATATCTAAAAAGAATACTGCTGAGATTTATAATTGAAATTGCATTAAATTTAGAAGCCAATTTAGAGAGAATTGCATCTAAACTATGAGGAATTTTTCAACTCATAAACATGATGTTTCTTTATTCATTTATGTCTACTTTAATTTTTTTATCAGCATTTTGTAATTTTTATCATCTAGATCCTATACATCTTTTGTTATATTTACACTTATTTATTTCATTTTAAAGGACTAGGACAATTAATGTTTCTTGTACTTTGATTTTCAAATATACATTGTTAATAAATAAAAAAAGATTGATTTTTCTATGTCAAACTTGTATTCTGCAAAATTAAGAACTCACTTATAAATTCAACTTTTTTTGTAGATCCTTTGATATTTTTTATATAACAATCACCTTGTATATCACTAGGGATATTTTTATTTCTTCCTTTTCAACTTGTACACCTGTTTTGATCTTTTTCTTGCATTTGCTTGGACTAGAAGAATAGTAATATTGAATAGGAGTAAGGAGACTGTACTTTCATGTCTTTTTTTTTTGAGTTGGAGTCTCACTCTGTCACCCAGATTGGACTGCAGTGGCCGCTCCCGGCCACCGCAGCCTCGACCTGCTGGGCTCTGGTGATCCTTTCGCCTCAGCCTTCCAAGTAGCTGGAACTACAGGCGCACGCTACCACGCCTGGCTGATTTTTAAATTTATTGTAGAGATGAGGTCTCGCCAAGTTGCCCAGGCGGGTCTCAAACCCGTGGGCTCAGGCAATCCACTCACCTCAGCCTCCCAAAGTACGGGATCACAGGCTGAGCCACTGAGCCTGGCTTACTCTCATGTCTTATTCTAACAGAGGAAAAACACTCAATAGTTCCCCATTGAGTGTGATGTTAGCTCTAGATATTTTTTATAAGTATTCCTTTTCAGATTGAGGAAGTCACCTTCTATTATTAGTTTGCTGAGAGTTTATTTATTTTATGATTAATGAATGTTAATTTTGTTGAATGTACTTTTTTATATATTGATATTATGTGCTCTCCCACCCGCCCACCCCTCGTTTACTCTGTTAATCTGCAAATTACACTGAATAAATTTTAAACTTTTTCTAGTTTTAAAAGTTATATCATCATTGTCCCAGACTTTGGTCTATTTGGAGAACACTCCATGTGCAATTAAAAAGTATATGCATTGCATTTGTTTGGTGGAGTGTTCTATAAATGGCAATTAGGTCAAGTTGATTGATAGTGTTGCTTAAGTTGTCTATATCTTTACAGATCTTTTTGTCTGTTTGCTCTATAAATTACTGAAATAAGAGTACTGAATTTTCCAAGAATAGTTGTGCATTTGTCTGTTTCTCTTTTCAATTCTATCTGTTTTTGCATCATATACCTTAAAACTCTGTTGATAAATACTTGCACATTTAACTAAGGTAAAATAAGCAATTTTTTAAAAAAAGAGTTGGAAGAACCACATTAAATGATTTCAAGATTTATTAAAAGCAAGTGTAATTAAAGTGTAATTAAAACAGCATAGTTTTAGCAAAAGGACAGGCACAAATATTTGTGGTACGAAATAAGGAGTCCAGGAACATACTCACTCACATAGGATCAATTTGACAAAGAAGCAAAGTCAAATATGTGGAGAAAGGACAGTAGCCAATAAGTTGTGGTGAAAGAACTATTTTTTGCATTCCAAAGAAATAAAAAAGAAATGAAAGAAAAAAGTAAGGGGAAGAAACTAATCTATACCTCACAGCATATACAAAAATTAAGTCAAAATGAATTGTACACTTAAATGTCAAATAAAAAATTATATAACTTCTAGAAAAAAAAATCTTTGTGACTTTGTGTTTGGCAAAGAATGTTTAACTATGACACCAAAATTATAATTAATACAATAAAAATATGATAAATTTATCTTAATCAAAACAAACCATTCACTCTTTAAAAGACATTATTGAGGAAAAAAAAGACAAGCCAAAGGGAAAAACAAATTTGGTAGAAGAATTCTATAAGGAATATATAAAGAACTTTAAAATTTGATTATGATGAGAAAAAATAACCCAATTAAAAATTGGCAAAATATTTGAATTGATATTACATTTTATATAATAAACATATGAGAAGATCTTCAAAGACATTTGGAAATGCAAATTATAACCACAATGAAGTCAATGTGATACTGTTATACACTTCTTAGAGAAGCAAAAGTTTTTGTAAATTTTTATAATACCAAGTTCCAGGAAATATGTGAAACACCTAGAAATATTATACACTGCTAGTAGAAGTGTAAAATGATAAAGACAATTTGAAAAATAGTCTGTGAATTTTTAGAGGTTTAAACATACATTTACTACATATCTCAGAAATTATACACCTATGTATTTTCTCAAAGGCAGTAGAAACATATTTAAAAGTCCACAAATTACAGTGCACCAATTTTAATAACAGCTGTATTCATATTTGTCAGTAAACAACATAAATATCCTTCAATGGGTAAATGGTTAGACAAACTTTGGTTTATCTATACAAAGGAATACTACTCTGCAAAATAAATAAATAAGGAAATAAATAAAGGTTCAATCTACTGAATAAGCAAGAACATAAATAAATCTCAAATGCATTAAGTTGAGTGAAAAAAAATTGCTAAAAAGGCTACATCCTGCATGATGCTATTTATATGAGCTTCTGGGAAAGGCAATTAGAGAAACAAAAACCAAATCAGTGGTTGCCATGGGTTAGGTCTGGGGAAATGATTGTCTACAAAGATCTGAAGGATACATTTTCAGGTGATGCAAAGGTTCTAAATATTTGTTATAGTAGCAGTTATATGACATATACATTAGTCAAACACATAGAACTATACACCAAAAATGATACATTATGTTTTACATAAATTATGCCTATATAAATAGAAGTTGACTGAGAGGTGAATTGTTGAGTTTGAAAGAGAGGTAGACCTGATTTGTCTTTTATTTTGGAAGTATTGGGGAACTACTGGAAGATTTTGAGGGGGGATTAAATGAGTAGAGATGTACTGAGAATTGATTGCTCTGTTTGAAGCAGTAGGATGAATCATTCTATAGATAGATACATGATTAGAGGGAATGTGTACTATAATTTTCCTGTGGCTGCTGTTGTTAGGGAACATCATGTCTAGATAACCTATCTATTTTTTTTGTTCTGAAAGACACCAAAGAATGAATGGGTCTTTTTCTCTGTCCTCTCTCTCTCTCTCTCTCTCTCTCTACCATCTATCTATCTATCATCTATCCATCCATCCATTTTAGTTTATGCTATTTGTAATTTAACAAATAAGGAGGGAGTATTGTTTTTTATTATTATTTTAAATTGCTCTATAAAATATGAAATGTAATACTAGGGTGTTATTATTATAATTACCCCACCTATCTAAAAGAATAACTGTTTAATAGACATTTTAAGGACTCAGGTCTTGAAAGGAGGTATCATGGTTTATTGGATAAAATATAAAGTGGAGAAAAACTGCAGGCTAATTAAGTGCTCTATTATGTCTTCATTGGTTGATCTTGTATAACTGTATGCAGCTAAGTTGTATTAACCTGTAAAAATACATAATGATACTATTATTAAATTTAATCACACTGTTTTGTCTTATTTAATCTACCAAACAAACTCATGTTGTGAGAACTGCTATATACAATTAATATGTTATATATAAGTAGATAGGTAAATAAGAAAGTACTTAGTATACTATTCATCATATATTATTTATTAAAGCCAATTATTTCTCTATCCTCTAACACTCTTTGCCAAACCGTGAAAACCGAAATATTTTAATCTTTTTATATACTCTCTAAAATAACAGATTTGGCTAAATTAAATGTTAAATAAAACTGTTGTTGGGGGGTGGGATTGGCAGTTGAGGGAAACTGCTAGGGGAGGGAGGGGCATACCTCATTAACAGAGGTACCTGCATGAACAATGTTTGTGTACCTAACCCTAAATTGTATCTCATATCTTTACAACAAAAATTTTAAAAAAAGAAACAATAATTGAAGCCTACATATTGCATTCCATATTTTAAGAAATCATATGGTAGCTTTTTACTTATAATAGGTTAATGTACAGTCTAATATATAGTCATAGACTTTGAGAGCTTGAAGTATCCAACTTCTCTGAATATTAGATCTTAACATATTTGTATTTTTTATGTATTACTCAGAAATAATATGGGAGAGGAAAATAAATATGTTATATAAATGGGGAAAGCTGACTCAGCCAGGCTGTAGATGTTTCTTCAAATTAAATTGAGTGAATTAGGTAGATGATTCTTTTACATGAAAACGAAACAAAATCTTTAGCTGCTCAAACGTAGAAAAATAACTCTAGCAATTGGGAGATTTTGGTGTTAATATCACTAGTGTCATATCCAACTTTTGTTCCTGAATGATTATTTAACTTATCAGTTATCTCATCTACTCAATGAGAATGCTAGACTAGGTTGTGGTATTGCTGGACTTGGCCATTCAGTATATATTGTGCCTTATTTTTATAGTATTTAAACAAATATCCTATAGGAAAACACCCATCTTCTATTCTTAATAGATATGTTTCTCTGACACATGAGACTCCACATCTACCTCTAGGAGTGGAACTAAAACTTGGCCTAGCCAATCTGAAGTGATATCAACATGCCATAGTGATTAGTCAGGGATAAGCGTGTGGTCCTCATAGCCAACAAAATAGATTATAGAAACTTCTCCAAAAATGTTGAAAGTGAGATGTGGGTAGTTATTTTTCTATCATGTTAAAAGAGGAAAATAGCTAACTAAGATATTAGTAAAGCTGAGTTCTGATGCTGGTGTCAAACCCCTGAGCTCTGGCAATCCTCTCGCCTCTGCCTCCCAAAATGCTGGGATTATAGGCATGAGCCACCATACCCAGCTTACTATCAGATTTTAAGTCAACATTTGTTTTCCTCTAAGTCATGCTTTAGAAAGATACTGGGAGATCATTTTTTTATGGTCAAATCCAGGATTGCTCACTGTAGGTTATTCAGCAACTACTATTTTTTTTCTGAAAAACTTAGGAAATGGAATTAAATAATTTGGTATATCTTCTCTCAAGAAGGCCATATATATATATATATATATGTATATATATATATATATTCATCTGTATCTTAGCAAAACAAGAATATTGTTACCGGTGCAAGTGTACACACATATGCATGTATATTTATTTTTAAAAATATTTCCAAATTGGTATTTCACTCTGAATTACTTGGTTTTGCTGCCTGGCTGACTCAAATTTGTTGTATAATCTTAGATCTGTTTTCTTATGCAATGTTTGAACTAGACTCTAGTAAAACATGATTGATTACAATGCTAAGCTCATATGATGAACTTAATAAATACACATTCAATTGAATATGCATTGATCATCATAGCGATGTTGATGGGCTAGTGATCCAAATTATTAGGACTTTGGCATGAGTGACTCCCAATTATGCAGGAGTTGGAAAATTATGGCCATATCAGGCCAAGTCAAACTTTGCTTGTTGGAACACAGCTACACAACCACACCTATTCACTTATATGTTGTCTGTGGCTACTTTTGCCTTACAATAATAGAGTCAAATAGTTGTAATAGAGACCATATATTCCCCAAAGCTGAAAATATTTACTATCTAGCACTTTACAAAAAAATCTTGCTGTCTCCTGCCCAATATATTTATTTTTTATATAGTCTATTATAGTAAAAATGTAACTTTGTTATTTATTTATGTAAGTTTAATCCTTAAAAGAGTAAGATATGAGGAATAAAATTCAAGTAATGTACTAAATTATACAAATATTGATAAATATATCATAATAGCATTTATTATTCTCACATTATATTTTCTGTAATTGAATCAAATTTTAAATAACACTTAAATAATTAAGATACATATTGAAATAAGGAAAGCAAAAATACATGAAGAAATGAGTGAATTTTATATACTTCTTTTTTAAATTTAAAATTTTGTTATAATCTAGAGCTCAAAGTATTGCAAACATGATTATTTAATGGATGGTAGTGGATTTTAAAAAATTTCATTGTGTGTGTTATGGCTAAGCATTAAAATGTTTCAGTGTTTAGAACGTATGTAGCTAGGAATGAGCCCCATATGCTAAGTGATTTCTCTGTAGGGGAAATATTCAAATCCACCTAGATGCAAAAAGACTGTTATGGAGGAACTTCAACACAGTATGGAGGGTTGCTAAGATTGCTTTCGCGTGAGTCTGTGACTTGACTTGATGACGATTGGATGAAAATAAATTGTACTAAATAGGTACCTCTTAAAAGAAAGTGTGTGTGTGTGTGTGTGTGTGTGTGTGTGTGTGTGTGTATCTGCTTACATCCTGGAGATTTCCTTTTTAATCCTACAGTTATTTATTTACCAAATCATTTTTCACTGCTCATATAGTTGCTATAAGATACATGATGTGCTATAACATATGGTCCCAGTCCTCATGGGGATTAGATTTGGCTTAAAGAATTCTGGAGATTGTTCACATTAACTTATACGTAGAGGAAAACAAAGTAGGAAATCAATGGAATTGGAATGGTTGTTTGAAAGGGCTGTATCCACATGGAGAAGAAAAGATACAAAAACAAATAAAGGCATAGTACATTTTCAGAAGAAAATTTAATTATTCTGTTTGAGATCAAAGGAAATACAGAACAATAATATAAGATACCTGGAAATCTACCATTTAGGAAAAAATCACTATTAACATTTTGGCATATGACCTTCTGGTTTTTTAATACACCATTGGGGCATATTGAATATAAAATTACATAATTTGCTTTTTCCACTTAACAAAATAACTATTTTCTCATTTCATTAGCTATTATTTTTAGCTGCATACTATGTTTTATATAATTGAATCATAGTATACTTAATTAAATCCTAGTATTTGAATGTCCCATCAAGGTTGTTAAAAAGGAACATGATATAACTAAATTTGCATTGTGCATATATAAATTGGATATCTGAATTTAGGCAGCCCTAGACAAGTTTTGCAATGACAAAGAATTTATAGCAATGTTATTTTTTGAGTAATTGATCTACTTTACAATTTTATTTGGTGGATTTGGTTGTGAAGCAGATTAATATAAAGAATTAGAAACAAAAGCAACAGATAGATTTACTTTAGCTAGTTTTACATTTGAATACCATGTGTGTCATATTATGGTAGATGTTACTTTAAAGGAATAAGTTATCTTAATAAGCCCCTTTGTTGTAAGTCTGTGACAAGACTTGGTTGTTTTTTTACTGATGAATGTTATGAGAGATAGAAGATATCATCATTATTCACACTCACCTGGACTGTTTGTGAATACTAAGAGGATTGCTCACGTTTACATGCTCTTTTGCTATTAATATTATTTTTGTCTGAGGAGAAGGAAGACGCATTGTATGCTTGTCCCTTTGTCCAAACTTTTCTCAAAGTCTCATTACCATCCTATGAAATTTCCTTTCTTCTTTGTACATTTCTGGGAAGATTTCATATCCTGTGTACTTGGAGAATAATATCTTTGGAAGAAGTGTTTTATCTATATTTTGTAGAAAGAAATAAAAAAGAAAATGTATTTTTCAGAAGCTATTTCAAAATATATATCCATAACTAAATGGAGAGTTGATACAAATAGAAAAAAATGATTTAAGAATAATGTATTTTTAAAAGAATATGGTTGTTCTCAAAAGAGAAAAATTCAGAGTTAAAAAAACTACATATTTTTTATTGAGTCTATCTCTGTAGCACTTTCATGTTCTTTAATCTCTTTTTCTTTCTTTTTTATCACTTGGTTTTTGAAAACTTAATTCTCTGTGCTGTACTTTGGGCACTAAAAAGTATATCCAGAATGAGAAAACTTCTTAAATTTTGCTTTTTATTAGAGCAAAGATCCTTGAATGAAACAGGAGAGAAACAAACCTTAAAGATTGATAGGGAAAGAAAAAGAGGAGAAGTTGAAGAAACTGAAGTGTGCTAATAATGAGGATTTGTTTGGTCCCAAGCTACAAAGCACTCTACATGGCTAAGCACAAATGTCTCATCCTCTTGTTCTAGATCAAGGGGTCACCTCCTAATTATACCATTGGTTCTTAGCAGTAATAACTTTCTGCCAATAAATAGGGAAGCAATATCAAATTAGAGTTGAAATCTCTGGTCCATTTTTTCTGTATTCCTAAGGCTGGCACATGGCTTTTCTTAGTAGATTAATAACATAAAATTCTAATTTGCTTTTTGGCATAATATATGTGATGATCTGATTTAAATTCAGTTTTAAAAAAACAGATATTACATTGGTGATTTTCTAGATACATCGCATAGGCCAGATCTGACAAGTTAATGTTGACTAGGAGTCATCATGCACTTGTTTGGTGAACTGCATCATATAGGGAAGTCAAGGTCAAAGACTGTTGCAATCTGGGTGTAACATTTTGGAATTCATGAAGACTTCATTTGAATTATTCCACTTTATAATATATCAGTGATAAGCAGTATAAGTTAGTGGGTTATTCTATCTGCTAGTCAACTGTTTATGATTTCTTTCTTAAGTTTCTTTCCTAAGCATATTAGGTGGATTCTGAAAAGCATACCTGTTCCATGGGTCTGCAGTCACCTGCTCCAGCCACTGTGCTCTGTCAGTGGCTGTGCAAAAATAGATGGAGTGATTCCATTTATTTTACCAGCTTCATTTGAACCTTGATTTCACACTGTTGTCTTTAATTGCTTAATTACTGTAACTCAATTGGGTAGTTCAGACTAGACAGTTAAGATCCCTGCTTCAATTAGATGATTATTAAACATGATGTTCATGTAAATAGACTTGATTTCTTATTAAGCACATAAGTCACAATTACTAGGCTAGTGCTAGAAGAGATATTATAGCTTTGTAGTTTTTAGAGTTGGATTAAATCTACCTCTGCTGATTAAGAGTTATGCTAAGTCATTAATCTTTTCAGAACTTGATATCTTTTCTGAAAAATGGGGATAGTACTATCTAATGTATATAGCTGCTATTAGGAGTAAATAATATGACGCCATTAAATCCTTTAATCTATACTAGCTCACTGCATAGTAGGTCTCTCAACATTCTCTCTTCTTCAAAGTCTGAGGTTCTATTAGACAAATTTAGCAACTTCACTGAATGATCTCATGTAGAATAAGGACCTTAAGGCTAATTTTCCAATATAAACACCAAGAAAATTGAGAAGATAAATATTTATTCACTCGAGGTTCTGTTCATCTTTAAATCCTTCTTTTAAAAAAATCCATTTGGATTTTATTAATTTCAGGCCTCACAGCTGTTAACTTAGGTGGAACTACAAAAACTTTATAAAACATCATAAAATTAAATTTGGAAATAGTTACAAATAGCACTTTGGCAGAACTTATTTATCTTTTTCTCATAAAAAATGTATCAATACATATGGAGAGTATTTCTTTTTTCTTAATCTTTTTCTGGTGTCAAATATCTTCAAATAAACAGAAAAAAATATATATGATTTTCATCTTCCACTTCTAAGTATCTGAGAAACTGCAGGATATAACACTCACACTTAAGTCATAGTTGAGATTTTCACATAAAAATGTAAAACTGTGTATATCATCATTTCTAATAAATTATATGTTGAAATAAATGTTCAACCTATGAATAGTGGTCCTATGTGTCAAAATATAATATTTAAAAGTTAAGTAAACTAATAAAATAGTTGTCTCCATATGCTTGTTAATTTGTTTCTTCTTGGATCATTTAAATCTTAGATAAATTACATAAAAATAATTTAGTTTTAGATTATTTTAAACATGTTTCCTAGAGAAATTAAAATTAGGTGATTCAACATAAAACTTTGAACTATAGACAATTTTCAGGAAAGTTATCAGATTTTAAAACTAGTGGTAAACTAACATAAGCAGACACTAATCAAGAGTCAAACCCTAGGTAAGCATGGATTACTATTTGTCTCTTCTCTAAGGGGCAGAACCATAACAGAATTAAATGAAGGTCATTTTAAATCAAATTGGCAAATCTGGCTCCTCAACCATAGGTTGTGTTTGGGAATCTTTATATTCTGGGTATCTGTTGTTTAGACCATTTTGTAGAACTTTCATGTGCAGCTTAGATTGGCCTATGTCAACTAAATCATGATTTTGCAATATTTGGCTGATTTTAGCACTGTACAAAAACTTTTAAATATTGGCACTGTGCATTTGGTTTCTTCATTCTCAGGTTTTGTTAAAAGATAATTTTTATGTGATGAAGAATAGAAAGTTTCCTTTGATACAACCTGGTCAACAATTGCCCCAATTCCATCAGGAAATTTGTTGTGTGGTCTATGCTTTCTTTAACAGCAATGAAAATACAGTAAGTATTGGTTACTTGTCTTCATTACCATGGCAACCATCATTGTGATTAACATCTTTGACTGTAGTCCTTACTATGAGGGAGGTAGGGACAGTAGGAATGAACTCTGATACTTTGTATAATAGCTAGACTCCTTATAAGACTTTGCTTGATCTGACCCTTAGGTCTCTTTCCAAATTCATCTTTTACTACTTTTCCTCTTGTTCACTGTCTCAGAAAGTGTTCTTAGATAAAGTAACCAGTTCTTTCTTTGAGACTTTTCACGTGACGCTAAAGGGGAAGAAGCCAAGCAAGGGTGTGATTTCAGGACAAGTACAATGAAAGGTTCTGATCTCACCGGATGTCATGACTTTTATACTCCTACAACCATCAGCCACTGGTGAGAATCTCAGTGTAATGTAAATTCACAAGAAATTCTAGTTGTTGGAACCTATGGGCAAAATGTCCCCAGTAATCCTAGAAGAATTTGCCAAATAAGACTTTCAGGTGCACCTGTTTGAAATAAAGGCGCATGGAAGCTGGAGGAGGTGCACTAAAAATTAAAAATTTCTGGGCAGTGTGCCAGTAGGGTTCTTGACATCTATCCATCCACAAATTAATCTATGGACTTCTGGGCAGTGTGCCAGTAGGGTTCCTGACATCTATTTATCCAAAGATTCATCCATCCAGCTAAACAGTGTTTTATCTCAAATCATATGTCCCAAAAGTGTGCCCTTTTGTTATGCACTACTTAAAGGAAAAGTGTTATGCATCAATGAATATAATTTTCAATTGGCCTCAGCACTGAATGTGTGAAGAAGATAAAAAATTAAAACACAGAGGAAGAATAAAAATATTATCAATTACCACCACCACCACAACAACAACAAAAAGAGCAAGAAGTGATATAAAGAACAGTGAAAGCAAAGGTCCTTAAAAATTAAGGGTAAAAGAAAAGAGAACTGATGGGGATCCTTAGGAGACTAGGCTGTCAAACTGACTCCCATCTCAAAAGTCCTTTTCTTCTGCTAGAAGGAGCGCTCCTTAATCATGCTGATAGTCCTGTGAGCAAGAGAGATATGCTAATTGTCTGTCTGCCCCAGTTTTCTAAGATTGAGCAACACTTCACTTCATAAACTCTTTTTACAAAGTCAATGTAAGCAAGGAGAAAAACATTTAACTCTTATGTATTCCAGGTAAGAGCTCTGTGAAACATAAAGGAAAATTGGTAAGCTATACCAAAAAGAGTAAGAAGGCAAGGTTACTATTTGTTTTAAATATATTTTACAAAATATTACATGCTGTTGTATAAGGATTGACTAAGGCAACTCTGGACTTGGCTGGGTTCTAATATTATCTTTTTAAACTCCACACCCCATTCATAACCAGGGTATTAGCTAAGTTAAACAGTATCTCATATTAGTTCTGTATTTTTCGATAGATCCCTAGTTTAATTGGACAAGGTGATTGTGTTGCATTTCCACATCTATTCTACCTTCCTTTGGAGCTAGCACAATAATTTTCTACTGGGGAGCTTTCCCCTGTGAGTAATATGGTGGGACTGTCAGTCAAGATAATGTACTTCTCTTAGCCAAGAAGTGAGTGTGTGATTCAAATTATGTCAATCAAATCCCCCTCATATCCTTTTCTGGTCTCTGGGTCAAGTAGAAGAATCCAAGAACAGAAATAAAGATGACAGTTGATAAATTCTAATGTCAATGCTCAGGTTAGACTGAATCCCACTACCTGGATGATTTGATGGCCATTGTTTCTGTCCCAATCTAGTCTGGTACCTTAACCATTTCTTTTATTCTATAAACTATACATAAACTTACAATAACTTTAGTGGATATAAATAGTGAATGAAGTGGTGGTTTAATTAGGCCATCTCCTCTTTGCTAAGGTACAAGCTAAACATCAGTCTCAGCACTTTTTATTATTTGATGCAGTTAAATCTTGAAAAGATTGAATTCAAGCTTTAGGCCAAGATATGTATCACTGAAATAAGCTTTATGAGGGCATTACTCAATACCCGAGTCTTTACAGGGCACTTGTTATACAGCAGATGCTTAATAAATATCACATTTAATAGTCATAAATTATGATGAGAAATAAAGATCAATTCATTTAATGCTTTGAACATTTGTTTCTTCAGCAATAAGATTAAAAGCCTAGATTTCAAATTGAAAAATTCTATGCTACTCTAAAATTTCCTTCTGTAACACTAATGTAGCCAATAATTAATGCCTACTCTGTGCTGGGCCCTAATCTTAATTCTTCTTATTATATAATAATAACAATAATATGTATTATTTCATTTAATCCTATGAGATTTAATCCCCACATGCTCACAAAATGGCAGACCTAGTGCCTTGTGTTGTGAACTTATTTGTAGCAAGTAAAACAGAGAAAGGTGGGACAGTCTAAAAACCAGATCTTCCTTTTTGTTGTTGATGTTCATATCAAGAAAAAACAAACTTTGTCCACAACCCACAGATTACTTCCACTTATATCTTGTTGACTGGAACTGTTAAATGGCAACCTGGAGCTTCAAGGGGAGCCAGGGAAATTGAGTATTTAAAGGTCATATTTCCAGACCACAAATTGAGGTTCTGTTGGCAATGAAAAAAGAGGAATAGATGTTTGTAAGACAACTGACATTTTCAGTTGTGATACTGCTTAAATTTCTATCTTATAGTTGAGGAATAAAAGCGAAAATGGGATAAAAATGTCACATAACTAATAAAAGATGAAGAGAGGAATTTGAAGATAAGTAGTCTGGTAAAGAATGCAGACTATTAACAAAGGTGGGGGCAACACAACAAAACCACAAAAGGGCAGGGAGGCAATTAGGAATGTTCAGCTGTTTTAATAATTGAGTGTGTAGGAATCAATTGGATCAACGGGCCATATTTTTAACAGATGACATAAATCTTTGTTAATTATGGTAACAGCTATCTTTTTCCATCATCTTCTTAATGTGTATAGTGGATCTTAAATTAGTTTCCATTCAGGGCAATTGTGTCAAATCTTTCTGGTTCCCATATTTCAAGATTATACGTCACATCCACACACATATATCATAAGCTCACGGAAACTGTGGTGAGCTGTTTTGAGAAGACAAAAGTTAGGCTTGAAGTGTGACATATCTATATGTGAACTTGTGTTAGTTAACAAATCAAAATAAGCCTCAGTTTATTCATGTGTGCAAATGTGATAATCATTTTGTAAAATAAATTCAATAAATACACATAATATTTCTATCAGAGTACATGGAATATTATAGACAGTAAATGGCATATATTATTTTATTTATTTATTAATACTTTTGAGTTTCTTTATTATTACCAAAAATACATATACATTATAACAAATGCTTTCAATAAAATAAGTAAAATCTATAAAACAATCTGTAGTCCCACCACAGAGCTATAAAGACCAATATGATTATTTGTGTAATTCTACCCTATGTTTTCTATTTGAATATTTACTGGAGTACTAGATGGCCCTGATAACTAATCAAAATTGTACAGAAAATCTCACTATTAAAAAGTCACAGTCTACAACCTCACTCCTCTTCAAACTTTGTTCCACTTTTAAAAGTGGAAAACTCTCAAACTTTTAATAATATAACTACACAAATACTTATTGACTATCAGTTGTACAAAATATCAATTGTCTCCCCAATGTGAAAAATAAGAATTCAGTTTACTCATACTACATTCTTATTATTTCCTCCTCCAATACTACTACTACTACTACTACTACTACTACTACTACTACTACTGTACACATACACACACACACACACAGACACACACACACACACACACAGACACACACACACACACGGGGTACCAAAAAATGTATACACATTTTAAGAGATGCTATCTACTACTTTTCAAAGTGAATTGAACTACAGTAGCAATGTGTAGTATATCTGCTCAAAAGGTGACTCAACCAAATGAATGCTAGCGTCACCATGTGACAGGCAGGACAGTCAAAGATACTGGCTGAAGCACAGTTGTCATTTAAAGAGCACAAGACCAATTTGAAGGGATATTTGAAATTTGAGAACGTTGTCGAAGTACAAAGACAATGGAGGAGTGACTATGCAACAGAACCTCCAACATGTCTAACAATTGCAGGCATTCATGGTAAGTTGGAGATGTATGGTATTGTGTGTGATGTGCAAAAGGGAAGATCTGGGAGGATTCACACAGCAACAAGTTCTGCAGTAGTTTGCTGTAATCAGAAGTGTCTGGACACTGACAGTAACCACTTTTGAGCTCCTCTTGTAACTGCAGAAGACAAACATGACTTGTATTCACCTTTTGTTATTGATATATATTGAGTATTACAATTTTAATACAGTTTTTTCCTTTCATGAAATGCATGTACTTTTTTTGGCACCGTCTCTCTATATAATGTATATTATACATCCAAAGTTATGTTACTTATTACATTATATGACAGACCCCCCCAAAAAACCAGTATTAATTTTGGAGGACTTCCTCACTAGGTAAGTGTTCTAGATCCCAGTAGCATCAGTATACTAGCTAGCATTGTTGTGAGAGGGTGTATTCAGCGTCAGTGAATTTTTTTGGAGATTCTTTCAAACCTTTGCCCACTTCATAATGGGTGGAGTGCACCTGTCCACACCTCACTGAGCGTTCAGCAGTTTTTTTTTTTACCAAAAAGGGCATGATCCCCATGGCTCACCCTCCCTATTCACCTGATCTCATGCTGAACAACTTTTGTTTGTTTCCCCATTAAAAAAAGTCTTCAAAGAGAAACGTTTTGATGATGTGGAAGAGATGAAACGAAAAATGGTGGAAGCATTAAAAGGCATCAAAACTGATGAGTTCAAAAACTGTTCTGAGCAGTGGACAAAGCATCTCAATAGGTGTATTGCATCAAAAGGAGAGTACTTTGAAGGTGACTATAGTTTAAGTATGTAAGAATAAATACACAATTTTTATAAATGAATTCTGGGCTTTGGTGGTCCTCCCTCATATACTATGCTATATATAACATTAAAACATATTATAATTTGGTTAACTTTCCAACATTAAATAACATACTTAAATCTCAATTTCTTATTCCATTAGCACTCAGCAGTATCTTTCAACATGTTTTTCCTTCTACTTTCTCTTCTATATTAATATATTAGCTTATATAATTACATTTTAACTCTTACATTTTTTAATTACTTAATATTAACTACTACTTTATATTGCAACTACAACTAAATGCAATACACATTATCCTTATGTTGTTGCTAAAAATTATTTTCACATTTTATGGTTACATAAATGTTTTTTCGGTTGTCCAACAAAGTATTATAGGAAGATTGCATTTAATTGCACTGTATCCAATATCTGCACTGTGTGTCATGCAGAGGAGAATTTTCTTAGCATCACATTAAAATAAATCATCTATTTTAATCACCTAAAACCATTATGCAGGTTAGCTTGCTTCATTATTGGACATGACTTTCTTGTGAAGTTTTTGTTTTTTTCTAGAGTTTATAACTGTGTTTCCATTATTTTTATTTTTATTAGTATATATATATATTTTTTAGTTGGATTCTCTCTCTGTCACCCAGACTGGAGTGCAGTGGCATGCTCAAGGACACCGCAGCCTTGACCTGCTGGGCTCATGAGATCCTTCTGCCTCAGCCTTCCAAGTAGCTGAAACTACAGGCGTGCACTACCATGCCTGGATAATTGTTTGACTTATTGTAGAGATGAGGTCTTATCAAGCTACCCAGGCTGGTCTTGAACCCCTGGTCTCAAGCAAGCCTCTTGCCTCAGCCTCCCAAAGTGCTGGGATTATAGGCTTGAGTCACTGTGCCTGCCTCTTTTTTTTTTTTTTTTTTTAAGGTAACCATGTGCCTTTATATGTTTATGTTTTTCTAAATGTTTAACCCTACTAAGCTGTCTGTGATTTCATATTTTTCCAATGCCTCTCTCATTAACACTCTCTTCCTCTTTTTAATGCTCATGGTTGCTACCCCGGGTCATTTATTAATCTTCCATTTCAATACTTTTCATCATAACTCTCCTCGTTAGACCCATTGTTTCCTGACCCCATGTGTTCTATTTTCTTGAATTACTTTTTGGTTTCACCAGAGCCTACCTCTAAGTAACTTTTTTCCCCCTTCTTTCTAAGAGTTTGTACCTCACTATGTCAGCCAGGCTGGAGTGCAGTGGCTATTCACAGGGGCAAACATAGCTCACTACAGCCCCAAACTCCTGGACTCAAGTTGTCCTCCCTCCTTAGCCTCCTGAGTTAGTAGAACTATAGATGTGTGCCTCCAAACTCAGTCCTAAGGTAACTTTTTTTTTTTTTTAATTGGAGTCTCACTCTGTCACCCAGGCTGGAGTGGAATGGCATGCTCACGGCCACCACAGCCTCAACCTACTGAGCTCAGGTGATCCTTCCACTTCAGCCTTCCAAGTAGCTGGAACCACAGTTGTGTGCCACCATACGTGGCTATTTTTTTTTCTTCTTTTTTTATTGTAGAGATGAGGTCTTGCCAGTTGTCCAGACTGGTCTCGAAACCCTGGTTCCAAAGTACTGGGATTACAAGCATGAGCCACTGTGCCAGGCTGCTTTTAAGGAGTGGTTTTGTTTAAACAAAGACAGCAATGTCATTCCATGTATTATATAGATATTTTAAGGTTGACATTTGATTTGTAGTTTTACTAGTACAGAATTATGGAATTCTACATTGAAATTTTTTTTTCCCCAAAATTTGCAGTTCTGAGACCTCATAAGAATATGATTAAGTATGACTTATTTTTTAAGAAATGTAGGTTTTGGGGTCTTCCTAAGCCCTGTGAATCTAACTTTTAATACTTATTTTTAGGTCTGGGAAATTATTAATTTATTTGAAAGAAATATTTAAATATACTTTTTTGTTTTTTCCTGATTTTATGATTCTTATTACTCAAAGACTTCTCTAATCAGGACTTTATAGCTCATATTTTTGTATTTTTATCTTTTTCTGTATTTTACAAATTTATACCCTTACTATTTTAAACTTTGACAATTTTCTTGGTATCTGATTGCTTCTTTCAGGTAGCAAATTCTTCATATTTTAGGAAAGCAATATGTTCTCAAATTTTAAATTATAGAATGGATTCTATTAAGTTTTCTTCTGTTTGCTGAATTATTTATATTTTCTCTTAGAATAGATTTTATATATAGTTTCTTAGTTCTTCCCTTTTATGCCACTACCTCTCTTTATAGGCATAGCTTAAATTTCATAAATAAGGATGTTATGCTTTTTTGTTGCTTAGTCAGCAGTAAAGCTTTAAAATGTTTTTCTCCCTGAGTTGAGATTCTTATCAGACTGTCTACATGAAGTTGGATACAATCTGACATGTTGGTTGCCTGGCTGTCAAGCTTCTTCCACCAAATGGCACAGTGGCTATGTCCTAGTTTGTGCTGTGCTGCTATAACAAAAATACCACAGACTGGGTAATTGATCAATAACAGACATTAATTTCTCACAGTTTTGGAGGCTTTGAAGTCCAAGACCAAGATACTTGCATCTGGTATCCAATGAGGGCCTTTTTGCTACATATTCACAAGGCAGAAGGCAGTAGGGAAAGCAAGAATGAATGTTGTATCCTCATATGGCAGCAAGTGGAAGAGAATAAACCCACTCTCCAATGGATTTTTATAGTGGCATTAATCTATTAATGAAGGTAGAACCCTTATAACCTAAATATCACCCTTTAGGCCCCCCCTCCCAACAATGTTACATAGCAGATTGTTTCAACACGAGTTTCGGAGGGAACAAAAACATCCGCACCATAGCAGAATGTAATTTTGCTGTGGGTACCAACAGTCACATTTGGAGCATTAACTTTTCTCAAACTGTTGCTTGCAGAAGAACCCAACTTGGTGTTTGCTTGAGGGTGACTATCATATGACTGTAGTCTAAGATTGAGTACAGGAATTCTTCTTGGTTTGGTTTTTCTGCATAATGACTATTTGGGGTGCCACTTGACTAGTGTTCTCTATTATACTTACTGTCACTTCACAGCCTTCAAGAACTTCTTAAACAGATTAACATCAAAATCCTTCCAGCCTCCCGTATTCTGGGATGTGTGGCTTTCTTCACTTTTTTTTTAATCCATTTACCACCTGGTTTTTAGCTCTCATTCAGTCATAATTATCCTCCAGTTTTCATTGTTAGTATGTAATAATTTTATATTACTTTACAACATACAAAATAGCCAATGTTTAATCATATTTTACTAAGAAAAAAGATCATTTTAAATGGTTCAACCAAGGTACTATTTTCTGTAAGCTATGCTTTCCCGACTAGACCTTTTATTTCAGTCAATTCTAAGGAAGGATTGGAGGCACAAATACATTATGCTATTCATTCAAATTGGAAACCTATTATTAATCTTTTGAGTCAGAGTTTCACTCCTCTCTCTGGCTGAAGTGCAGTGGCACAATCATGATTCACTATAGCCTCAACTCCCTAGACTCAGGTGATGCTTTTGTCTAAGCCTCTTGAGTAGTTGAGATTATGTGAGATTATGGATGTGTGCTACCATGTCCAGCTTTTTTTTTCTTTTTTTTTTTTTTAGCAATGAGATCTTGCTATGTTTTCTAGACTGGTCTGAATTCTTGTACTCAAGCAATTCTCTCGCCTTAGCCTTCCAAAATGCTAGGATTACAGGCATGAGCCACCATGCCCAGCCCGGAAGTTTATATTATTGTTAATAGAAATATGCAAAGGGACGTGGATTTTGAGACTTGCTGGAATATGCACTTGACAGAACGAGTTATTTCTAGCATGGCAAGGCTGACATAGCCACTTGATAAGAAAGAGGACATTTTCTAGTTAGTATTTTTTTCATGTAAGACTCTCAATATTTTTCAGGCCTTACTTAAAATTATACTGGGCAATTTTGACCTGGAAATCTTACCTTACCAGAAACAAACTAAAAATAACACAAAAATCCCCAAAATACAGCAAACAAAAACTTTTGTACTTCAAGTAAATTATTTTTACATAAAATGCTCCATTTAAGTCCAAGGGTAAAAAATATAGACCCTTTTCTTTGAAAGGAAAGCCTAAACTTAGTTGTTTGTTCTCTCAAATATACACGAATAGAAAAACTCACCTGGATGTAAATATGTGGTTATAAGCCACAAACGACAGAGCAGACATGCCATGTTCTACTTCTCTTGCCCACACGTTGAACAAACTGTGAATGAAATGAGGCCAGCACTGACCTCAGATTTAGGACTCCCACAAGAGGCTGCCCTGTCATGTCTCCAGATTGCTGTTCATGATTTGCAGCTCTGCTCTGCTTTTTACTGCCAGTAAGAGAGACAAGGGGGAGGTAACTTTGAAAAAGACAGGAAGTGTTTGCATGTTTGTAACCTTAGACACTGCAATAATCTCTGTAGGAGCACATTGCAATGAAGCCCTGATACACCTTAGTGTCATCAGTTCCTGTGGCCTGAGAATCTCAGAAATAATCTGCAGGGATGTAACCCACACCACATTCCAGGAAAGGGCTGAGATACAGAGTACAAATTAACTCTTTATTCACGGATTAATATATTTGAATTGAGCTGTTATTTTTTATTTATCTTACAAATGAATTCTTCAAGGATCAACCAAATCTCTCTACTTTAATTATGAAGATGATTAAATCTTATATTAATCTTTCTGCCATAGTAAAGTCATTGTCTTAATCTGATTAATGCTCTAAAGTATGAATTGATATCCTAGTCAGATTTTTTAAAGGTAGAAATATTGATCTAAATTAGATTGCAGCTGTGTTGTAGATTTAACAGCCATTGTAATAAAGCTATATTTATTTATATATTTTTCTCCAATCTACTTATTTATTTTCCATTTTTCTTTATTTTTTATAACTTTTAATTTTTGTATTTTAAAGATGTGGGGTACAATTCAGGGTTAGGTATACAAATGTTCGTTATGCAGGTGCCCGTATTGATGAGGTGTGCCCTTCCTCAGCCCCGGCAGTTTCCCACTACTGCCAATTCCACCTCCGCCATCCCCCTCCAGCAGTTTCCCACTACTGTCAATCCTTTTCTTATAGTATTATGATAGTTGCTCAAGGTTCACTTATGAGTGAGAACATGTGATACTCAATTATTTGTTTCTGTAATAGATCACTCAGTATTACAGGCTCTAAGTCCATCCAGGTTGCAGTGAAGTTCATGATTTTGTCTTTCTTTATGGCTACGTAATATTCCATCGTGTATATGTACCACATTAAAAAAAATCTAGTCCTCTTTTGATGGGTATCATGGTTGGTTCCATGTTCTTGTGATTGTGAATATTGCTGCGGTAAACATTCATGCACAGGTATCTTTGTGTTCCTCCAGGTATAGTCTCAGTAGGGAGATTGCAGGGTCATATGGAAGGTTGATTTGCAGATCTTTTAGGAATTGCCAAACTGTTTTCCACAGAGGCTGTACAAGTTTACACTCCCACCAACAGTGTAGAAGTGTTCCCTTTTCCCCACATCCTCTCCAGCATCTGTTGTTTTTGAGTTATTGGTGATGGCCATCCTGACTGGAGTTAGGAGGTATCTCAGGGTAGTTTTAATTTGCATTTCTTTGATGATTAGGGAGACTGAGCATTTTTTCATGTGTCTGTTGGGCTGCTCGTATGTCTTCTTTTGAGAAGTGTCAATTCATCTCTTTTGCCCACTTTGTAATGGGGTCGTTTGTTTTTTCTTTTACACATGTTTGAGTTCCTTGTAGATCCTAGATGTTTGGTCTTTGTCAGACATACAGTTGGCAAATATTTTTTCCCAGTCTGTGGGCTGTCTGCCAGCTGTCTTGATGGTTTCTTTGGCAGAAGCTTGTCAGTTTGATGAGGTCCCACTTGTCTATCTTATCTCTTATAGCATGGGTACTTGGGTTTTGATCAAGAACTGGTTGCCAGTTCCAATTTCCATAAGGGTGTCTCCTGCATTTTCTAAGGTTCTTGTAGTTTGAGGTTTTATGCTTAGGTCTTTGATCCACTTAGAGTTGATTTTTGTGTATGGTGTTAGGTAGATGTCTTGTTTTAATCTTCTGCAAGTGGTCAGTCAGTTTTCCCAGCACCATTTACTTGAATAGGTTCTCCTCTTCCCAGTGGTTGGCAGTGGAGGCTTTGTTGAAGGTGAGTTGGTTGAGAAATTGAGGTTTTTCTTCTGGAGTCTCTATTCTGTTTCATTGGTGTATATGCCTGTTCTCATACCAATACCAGGCTGTTTTGATTATTGCAGCTTTGTAATAAAGTTTAAAAAGTCTGGGAGCATGATACCTCCTGCTTTGTTTTGTTTTTGGTTTTTGTTTTGCTGAGGATTGTGGTCATTTATGTTTCCATATGAATTCCTGTATTGTCATCCAGGTCTGAGAAGGATGCTGCTGGTAATTTAATGGGTATTGTATTAAATCTATAGATTGCCTTGGGTAGGATGGGTATCTTAACAATGTTGATTCTTCCAATCCATGATCATGAAATATTTTTTCCATTTGTTTGTGTCATCCTTGATTTCTCTGAGCAGTGTTTTGTAGTTTTTGTTGTAAAGATTTTCATGTCTCCAGTTAGGAAGATGCCAATGCATATGACTTTGGTGAAGTCTCAGGGAATAAAATAAATATGCAAATGACAGTCACTTTTCTATATACCAACAATAAACAAACAGAAACCCAAATAAAAAGCACAGTCCCATTCACTATAGACACATAAAGCTCTTTTTAATTTGTTAATCATTGTAATAAAATCTGTTGTTTTTGCAAAATGCATCAATTTTCTTTTCTTGTAACAGCTCCCGATTTTCCTTTGATGGATGGGTTATTTAGTAGTATTTTCCATCATAATATCCGACATTTTTCTAACAAGTTGATGGGCAAATGATTCACTCTTTCTATAGAATCTCAACTATGAGTGGAGTCATTGAAACCTGGCAACCATTTTACCCAACTTATTCTACAGATAGTGCTTTGAATAATTTGATCATAATTTTCTGTTCACCAAACCCCTGTAGTGATCTCTTATTTTTGTCCAACCCCAGCCTTGGTCTTCAAATGTTTCTTCAATTTTCTGAGCTACCCCCATATGTCAATAATTTTATTTTCTGCTAAGAAACAGAGTCAGGTCCTAAAGAAACTTAAGAACAATGTAATTACTGATTTAGATCAGAGATGAAAAGTGTTCAGAAAACATGGAGGCAGATTTGGCATATAAATCTTCTGATGGATTATGACATTGTGCAAATGTGTTACATTTACACTTGTATGTTTCACACATGTAAATGTGTAAAAATTCAGAACCAAAAGAAAACAAGAATCCAGAAAAATGCTACTCAATTTTTTTCTAATGATATTGGCAAAAAAAAAAAACCAAAAAACAAAAAAAACTTCATCATGCAAAAGCTGTAGTTGAAAAAGCAACAATAATTTTGAAGAAGAGCAGAGCTAAAGTAAGTGCTGTGCATTGAAGAAATTAGGAAAGAGGACAACTCGCACTTTCCGGGGACTGAGAGTGAGTTTGTTTAGTTACTTCTAGCTGCTATAAAGAAAATAGCATAGACTAGTTAAGTTACAAATTATAGACATATATTTCTTTTTTTTTTTTTTTTTGAGTTGGAGTCTCACTCTGTCGCCCAGACTGGAGTGCAGTGGCACGCTTCCAGCCACCACAGCCTGGACATGCTGGGCTCCAGCGATCCTTTCGCCTCAGCCTTCCAAGTAGCTGGAACTACAGGCGCGCGCTACCACACCCGGCTAATTTTTTGATTTATTTAGAGATGCGGTCTCGCCAAGTTGCCCGGGCAGGTCTTGAACCCGCGGGCTCAGGCAATCCACTCACCTCAGCCTCCCAAAGCGCGGGATTACAGGCTGAGCCACCGAGCCCGGCTTATATTTCTTATAGTTTTGGCTGAGAAGTCCAAAATCATGGCACTGGCAAATTCAGTGTCTGGTAATGACCCACTTTCTGATTTATACATGATGCTGTCTCATTTTGTGTTTTCATGGTAGAAGGGAGAAGGCACTTTATGGAGTCTCATTATAAAGACACTAATCTCATTCACCAGGGCTTTTTTCTTATGATCTAGTCACTTTCCAAAGGTCCCATCACCTAATACTAACCTCTTAGTAATTAGGTTTCCAACATATAAATTTGGGGAGGGAGCCGGGCTCGGTGGCTCAGCCTGTAATTCCGCGCCTTGGGAGGCTGAGGCGAGTGGATTGCCTGAGCCCATGGGTTCCAGACCCGCCTGGGCAACTTGGCGAAACCTCATCTCTACAATAAATAAAAAATCAGCCGGGCGTGGTAGCGTGCGCCTGTAGTTCCAGCTACTTGGAAGGCTGAGGCGGAAGGATCGCCAGAGCTCAGCAGGTCGAGGCTGCGGTGGCCGGGAGCGGCCACTGCACTCCAGTCTAGGCGACAGAGTGAGACTCCAACTCAAAAATAAATAAATAAATAAAATAAAATAAAATTAAAATTTAAATGAGGCCTTATTCTGCCTTTCCAATATCATTACTACTTGTGGCCCAGAACACCAAGTTTTGACCACTCTTTAATATCTGTAGTTCTCTGAAATGTCTTGTGTTCTCCTCTGAATCTCTGCTAAAGTTTCCCCCTCTTCCTCAAATTCTTTTCTTTACTTCTTAGACTGATGAATTCTCTTCTATCTTTCAAAGGCTACCTTAAGGTCCTCCCCTACAACTCCAACTCCCTCCACTCATGATTATTCTTCACCTGTGTTCTTATGGAACTTTTACACATTTATCCCACAGGATGTACCATTTTAGATTACAAGTAACTAGTTGACTATTTACTATTCCCCAGTTAGACTTGGAAGTTCTTAAATCTTTGAAGTACTTAAAGTTAGGAATTTATAGTCTCATCTTCAATGCCTAGCATAATTTCCGGATATGATTGTTAACTCCTGATATCCATTATTCTTTTCCATTAGTAAGACAATCTTTACTTGGGGCGGCAGTACACTTGACTAGAAGACAACTTGTAGATATGCATGACTCTATGACTAAACACTGGTCAATGAAAAGTAAGTGTAAGTGTTGTATGGAATATCCTAGAAACTCCCTATGTAGAACTGATTTATCTTAGATGTCGTTCTTTGTCCTTCCACTTTTTCTTTTATCCTTATTCTATGCTTCTCCTTACCTCAGTTATGAACTCCTACATAATAGCTACAGTTCTGTTATAGACTGACTTGTATCACTCAAAATTCATATGTTGAAGCCCTAACTCCCAAAATGACTAAATTTGGAGATAGAGCCTTTTAGGGAGGTAATTAAGGTTAAGTGAGGTCATAAACAGTGGGCCCTAATCTGATAGGACTGGTGTCCTTATAAGAAGAGAAAAAGACACCAGAGATCTCCCTATCTCTCTCCCTGTCTTTCTCTTTCTCTGCACGTATACAGAGAAGAGGCCATGTCAGGACAAAGCAAGAAGATTGTCATCTATAAGCCAGGGAAGAGAAGTGTCATCAGAAACCAGCCTGATGGCACCATGATTTTGGGCTTCTATCTTCCAGAAAAATGGACAAATAAATGTCTGTTGTTTAAGCCACTCTGCCGAGCACACCAAGACAAGCTTCAACTGCCATGTTGGACTATGAGGTGAACTTGAGTGGAAGTGATATGCTAGATGGTGGAGCAGAAAGACAGAAGTAGCAAGGATTATGTTGACTGTAGAGCCACCACACCAGCACTGAACTGCTTTCACAGGAATTCTTTTATGTTACATGCTACTCTACATTGTCCTATATTGCTTAAGTTCCTTTAAGTCATAGTTTTCTTACTTTCTGGAAAACACAACCTTAATAGATTCATTGGTACATAAGTGTTTAATATAGTTTGCTGAATGAATAAATAATATGAATAATATTATTTAAAATGATGTTTAATTGACTCTAATTATTATCTCATGTAAGGTTACAATTCTTGACTACCTTACACAGCCACTGTTTCTTTTTCTTTAATGGAACAGTTCAACAAACTAAGTTAATATAGCTCTCTTTTAAATGGTCACATCACAGATAATTACGTTATATTTTAATTTAGACACACATTTCTCAGATCAATTTCAACTTGCTTAAAAATATATATATATATTTTTTGAGTTGGAGTCTTACTCTGTCACCCAGACTGGAGTGCAGTGGCTGCTCCTGGCCACCACAGCCTCGACCTGCTGGGCTCCAGCTATCTTTCCGCCTCAGCCTTCCAAGTAGCTGGAACTACAGGCATGCACTACAACATCCGGCTAATTTTTTTATTTAATGTAGAGATGAGGTCTCGCCAAGTTGCCCAGGTGGGTCTCGAACCCGCGGGCTCAGGCAATCCACTCACCTCAGCCTCCCAAGGCGTGGGATTACAGGCTGAGCCACCGAGCACGGCTTGCTTCAAAATATTAATCCTAAATAGACTCTTTCAACAAAATAAACTTGCTTTAAATTATAACTTTATGATCACATAAAGATAAAAAAACTCAATACCTACAAAAATGGCCCAGGAAAAATAATATTAGTTAACATAGAATAAGTTTGTAGAAAACTATTAACTCAAGCAAGAACAAGGTTATAAAATCAGAGAGAATAATTTAAAAGAAAGGTTAAAATGTCTGTGATATGCATGTTCACTAGAAAACATTTTTCCAGAAAATATATTGCCATAATGTTTTTGGAGTCCATACTACATCACATAATGTTATGAGAAATTTTATGAGAACTTAGAGTTACAGAAAGAGCACATCTTATTTTTTTTTTTGAGTTGGAGTCTCACTTGGTCACCCAGACTGGAGTGCAGTGGCCACTCCTGGTCACCGCAGCCTCGACCTGCTGGGCTCCGGTGATCCTTCCGCCCCAGCCTTCCGAGTAGCCGGATTACAGGTACGCGCTACCACGCCTGGCTGATTTTTTGATTTATTGTAGAGATGAGGTCTCGCCAAGTTGCCCTGGCGGGTCTCGATCCCGTGGGCTCAGGCAATCCACTCACTTCAGCCTCCCAAAGTGCAGGATTACAGGCTGAGCCACCAAGCCCGGCTGAGCGCTTATTAAAATGCACTCTTTTATGAAGCATTAGTCAGTATTCTGAGGGTTCTATATAGTAACTTATCCTAGCAAAAGGCTACTTTACTGTCTTTTCAAAGATAACCTTTTCTGTCTATTGATACTATATATAAGTAAAGGCCAATTTCAAAGCTGTTTATGATTTACCCAAATAAAACCCCAAAAGTTACCAAAAAGTCCCCTGCCCACTAAAAAAAAAACAAAACTAAGCTCTTTTGAGAAATAGCAACAGAATTTATATGGAAGTTGCCAAAAAAAAGGTATATACATTTTTAAAAAGGAAAAAAAAAGCAGTATTAAAATTGTAATACTATCCTGCCTGTCGCATAGTGACACTAGCACTCATTTGATTAATGCCATCTTTTGAGCAAATGTCATACTACACATCCCTACTATAATTCAATTCAACTTTGAATAGTAATACATAGATAACATCTTTTAAAATGTGTATACATTTTTGGTTCCCCTGATATATATATACATACATGGATTTATATATTTCTGTCAGAATAAAAAGTGTCTTCATGATACCTAAAATATTTGTCAATATTTAAATCTGCTTCCAGTTTTAGTGATAGTGTTTACTCTGTAGTCTAACATAATGTATGTAACATTTAGTTATATAGTTCCTACAAGAGAAATCCATTTGACTGACCATAGGTCAAGAAACTATTAAGAAAATATGCATAGAATTATTCATGACTCGTTTTATTGATAAATCATAGAATCTTACTTATAGTTGGAAGGTATGTGACAATTCATCTATTATGTAATTTGGCCTTCCCATTTCACCAAAGGCCAGCAACTATCTTCTTTTGGCATCTATTCTTCTCCAACCAAGGGTTCCACATGGTGCTGGCTTGTTTTTTTGTTTTTTTGTTTTTTTTGAATTGGAGTCTCACTCTGTCACTCAGACTGGAGTGCAGTGGCCGCTCCTGGCCGCTGCAGCCTCGACCTGCTGGGCTCCAGCGATCCTTCCGCCTCAGCCTTCCAATTAGCTGGAACTACAGGCGTACTACCACGCCCAACTAATTTTTGATTTATTGTAGAGATGAGGTCTCACCAAGTTGCCCAGGTGAGTCTCGAACCCGCGGGCTCAGGCAATCCACTTACCTCGGCTTCCCAAAGCGCTGAGATTACAGGCTGAGCCACTGAGCCCGGCCCTGCGCTGGCTTGTTTTTTAAGTGACCCTGACACCCAGGGCACAGCTAACAGGTCCAGGAATGAGCATCTGATCTGAAGTGAGTCACTTAGATTCCTGCCCCCTTGACCAAAGTTAATTAATACTAGGGGGCTCTATCAGAGTAGTCGACTCTCTGATCTCAGGCTGGCACCTTGGCATTGGCACTTGTCCTGGTAGAGAGATCCATGGGACAGAAAAAGCTCAGAAACTGACATAGGTGTGATCCCAGGGGCCAGGACACAGGGTCATAGTGTGAGCGCATGGAAATCAAGACAAAGGAGGAACAGAGTCCTAAAATACAGAAGAAAATTGAGAGACTGTTTAGATCAGACAACTTTATCTCTCCACTGTAGCTGGGAGAAGAATGGGGAAGAAGAATGAGGTAGGTTAGCTAAGAAACATAGATGGCTACAATGACATGACTCAATGTTTTCCTCTTACATTTTTCTTCCAAATGCTATTAAAAAGTTTAAAATGACAGAGTAAAAAAGAGAAAGAGTGACTAGTCCTGCTCTGTAAGTAGATAACCAGTGTATACATAAATGTATGTATGTGACTATATTATAAATATGTTATATTCATCCAGTAAACATAATCAAAGTCCACCGTGAACAAAGAAAGATAGATGACTTTTAAGGGATTAAAAGGGAGAAAACAACAACAAAACAACGAAAACATTATTCTACCTTCAAATAATTTTTAGTCAC
>CAUYQG010176520.1:0-12739 GCA_963574415.1 Tarsius wallacei
ACCTCAGACTTCCAAACAGCTGGAACTACAGGCATGCGCTACCACGCGTGGCTGATTTAAATTTCGTAAAGGCAGAATTCTTTCCTTACATTATTCCTAAATACCTCCACAAATGTTGGCTATTGGTTGAAATAAAAGAAAGTTTCTGTGTGCCTTCCTTATTTTGGGGAAGCATTGTTTTTATGCTTTCAAAAGTAAAAAAGAATAAAAATTAATATATAAATGTAGTAGGTTTCTAATAAAATACATATTGCGGCTGGGCTCAGTGACTCAGCCTGTAATCCCAGCACTTCGGGAGGCTGAGGCGAGTGGATTGCCTGAGCCCACGGGTTCGAGATCAGCCTGGACAACTTGGCAAGACCTCATCTCTACAATAAATAAATAAGTAAAATAATTAAAAAAAATTTTTTTTTTTTTTTGAGTTGGAGTCTCACTCTGTCGCCCAGACTGGAGTGCAGTGGCCGCTCCCGGCCACTGCAGCCTCGACCTGCCGGGCTCCGGCAATCCTTCCGCCTCAGCCTTCCAAGTAGCTGGAACTACAGGCGCGCGCTACCACGCCCGGCTGATTTTTTGATTTATTGTAGAGATGAGGTCTCGCTTGCCCAGGCGGGTCTCAAACCCGTGGGCTCAGGCAATCCACTCACCTCAGCCTCCCAAAGGCGCGGGATTACAGGCTGAGCCACCGAGCCCGGCTACGAACGTACTTCTACTCAAGTGCAACCACCACATCTTACGACTCTCCACCAGGAGCACTTACTGCTGCAAAGATCTGAAATGGTCCCGGGAGCTGACTTTTTCACCCAGCTGTGATCATTTTGTAGCTTAGAGGCGTTTTTACCCTTTTCTTCTCATATGTCTTCATCTCGTCTTGTTGCTCCATGGACCTGTCCCCCAATATTAATTCTCCAATGCAGTGCATTTTGCCCCCACCCCACGCAAACTGCCACAGTTTGCATTTTTCTTGCTTTTCTATCTATACAACCCACTGGAGGAGTCTTAGGTTTTCTTTGGGGAATCTGCTTTTCTCTACCCCAAAACAGAGGTTAAGGAATCTCTGGAATGCTGTTCTGCATAGGATATGTCCTGGTGTCATATCCCTCTCCCCCCACAGAGAATTAAAAACGTGAACTATTTAATAAACTATAGACTTAGTGCCAGTCAACTGTAAAACACATACCTCTTTCGGGCCACTTTTTGACAAGTTTCAGGTAAGAATGATAGCATATTAAATTATTAGGCAGTTTTATGACTGTGGAGGGAAGATTTATCCTTTGATGAATAAATATTGCTGTAGCCCAATTTAGAACTTGACAAATGTTGATTTACAGCTTAAAATATAAGGGTTATTTTATGATGAAGTGGCAATGGTGGTGGGGTAGGTTTAAAAGTGATGTCAGTGGCACCTTTGAGTAATATGCCATTAAAACATTGCCACAGGCAGAGCTGCAGGGAAGATTCTCAGGTGGCTGCTGGGTTTCCTGCTGCTCCTGATATGTTTCGGGGTCCAGGTCACTTTGTGATGCAAAGTCCCAGCTGATGTTACTTTGAGGCATTACTAGAAGTGGGTGCCCCAGGATCCCTGACAGTTGATCCTGCAGCGCATCTTCTGAAGGATTGTGCCTGCCCGTCCATGTAACTTCAGGGTGGTGGTGGCCCCAGTGTCAGCGACCATACATTTTTCGGATGAAGGGAAGGTAATTTTGAGGATGAGCATTTTCAAAACTGCAGAGAAGAGAAGCTAGTGAGTTCTCTTGTGTGTTCTGGATGTAGCAATTACATCCCACCTTGGAATCAAAAAAACCTGGGGCATTTGCACTGACAAGGGAGGACACTCACAGGAACAGAGGATTTAAAATAAAACTGCAACTGACCTGTAATGCCTGTTGCATGCACACACACATGGTGATGGTAGAACTAGATCGGTTACTTAAAATCTTTCTCTTTTTGCCGGCTTGTTATTGATTGACTAGTTAATGTGTGCACATAGAATAACATTTCCAGGTTAGAGTCTAAAGTGGGGTATGTAATTCTTTCTACCACTCCCCCTGCAGCTGTCCTTTTCTCCTCTCTATAGGTAACCACTGTTATTAATTTCTTGGGTATATTTCGAAGATAGCCTATACATATAAATGCATACATGAATATATAGTGTTTTTCAACAATTGTTAGCATACTGTTCACATCATTCTGGGCCTTGTTTGTCTTATCTGACACTATACATTGAAAATTATCCCATATCATGATATAGAGAATGTCCTCATTGTTTTTTATAGCTGCATAGCATTCCATTTTGTGGAAGAATCATACTTTATTAAAACATTCCCTCAGTGGTGGATATTAAGCTTTATTTTCAATCTTTTGTCATTACAAATCATACTCCAGTGAGTAGCCACTTTGCATATATGGGAGTATGTCTGTAGGATAAACTCCTAGAAGTGGAATTGCTGGTAAGAGCATATATATGTCTGTGATATTGGTAGACATTGCGAGTAACCTTTCGAGGAGGGTATAGCAGTTTCTACCAACACCGTCAAAGAATGAGACATCCTCGCCAACACAGTGAGTTATCAGACTTTTTGATCTTTGCCAATCTGATGGATGAAAATTGGTACCTCAGTTAGTTTTAATTTGCATTTCTTTTATGAGTGTGGTTGAACATCTTTTCACAAGTTTAAGATCCATTTGTATTTTCTTTTCTTTCGATTCATACTCTGCCCATTTTTCAGTCAGGTTGTTGGTCTTTGACGATCTTTTAGATTTGGTATCTCTTTGAACCCATTTCTGTATTTGGCATAGCTCACTCTAGGGACTGGGGCGGCCAGTGCATTCAAATGAGGCTTCGGAGAATGGGATGGATCAACCTCTCTGCTGATGAAAATGGGTTCATTTTCTTGGGTGAGGCTATTGCAGCATCAGAGGTTCCTGGGGTCTCCAAACCTGGTGGTTTCTGGCTCTCACCCCTGCGATGCTCCTTCAGAGCTGGGAACCATCTGACTCAGACAGGGAGCAAGGGCCTCAGGGTGTGTGGGAGACATGAGGACGAGCTGTTGTGGGGGATGGACATGCATGAGATGGGAAGAAGAATTGAGGTTGGGAGGAGAAATGGGACTTGGGGATCCAGGACAACGAATATTTGCATGTAGGCAGAGTCACAGGAAAGAGGCATGGCAGCGACAGGAAAATTTCCAAATACATGGTGTCCAGGAAGTCAGGGGAAATAGGATACATTTATTTTAAAAAATATGTAAGTTGCATTTTCAATACTATGCTTTTTCCCCCCCCAGCCTCTAGACACCTTTTCAGATATTTATCTAAACATAAAGCAGTGGTTCTTTCCTGAGAGTGATTTTGCCCCTTTCCAAGGAGTGCTTGCCAATGTCTGGAGGCATTTTGGTTGCTATATTTTGGAGGAGAGGAAGGAGAATGCTACTGGCATCTAGTGGATGGAGGCCAGGGATGCTGCTAAACATCCTGTCATGCACAGGACAGCTCCCTATTTCAGCCTGAAATACCAAGTGTCAATGCTTGAGAAGCCCTGATGTAAAGCAATGGGACCATGTCATTAATGTTTAAAAAAAAAGAATGATGAATGCTCTTTTGTGTTACAGTGAGACTCACTGACTTATGTTTGGATCATCATTTGTGTTTGGGTCATCATTGTGTAATCAGCACCTAACACAATGCCCGACACTTTGGTGCTGCTTAATAAAGACACATTGATGGGCTGAATTAGCACAGGCAGCTTCCAGATGTCATGACAGCATCTGTTTGCAGCCTCACCTGAAAAGGTGTGGAGGCTGAAGAAAAACAAAGAATTTTAGTTGAAAGTGTAACTAGCGCACTGCGGAAAAATAAATCTGTACCATGTGTTTTGATATTTTGGACCTTGAGAGCTGGGACCTGTCGGTGAGGACCGGTTCCTGCTCTCTGCTTGGCAACTTTTTTTTTTTTTTTGGTAATCATGTCTTTGATCAGGGTTTTGCTAAAAGGATCATTCTTCTCTAGAAGAATAGTCTAGACCCAGGAGGATAGGATTTTTAACCTGGGGCTCCTGAAAGGAGGCGGGTCCTCGATGCCATCAGGGTGACATCTTCATTATGTCCAAGGTCTCTGCAAAGTGGGACCCTGCTGTGCTCCGTCTGAGTCTCTCCCATGCCCTCAGGATGCCTGTCGCTGGGCGGCCTTCCGTGTTCAACCCTGGAAGCTCAGAGGAACAGCAAATACCTATGGATGTTTCCCTTTTGATTTCAGAGAGGGTCGTGGCTAAGGGTGAACATTTGGGAGCCCACTGCCCAGTTGATATCTTCACTCCTCCTCGGTTTGTAATTTGGGGCAGGCCTCGGTTGCCTTGTTTGTAAGAGGAGGGTAGCATTAGCACTGTTATGAAGATGAACTGAGTTGGTATGTGGAAGCCACTTAGAATGGTGCCTGTAAGTGGCAGCTATTGTGATTATGATTATCATCATTATTGGTTTCAGCCATTGGAAATTCCAGCCTTCTTGTCCCTCCTCTGCAGTTCTGTGGAACCCTTTGCCAAGATCAGACAGAACACTAGATTCCAGGGCAGCCCCCAACGGCTTCCCTGGGCCCACGTGTGCTCGAATGCCTCCCCTCTTCTCACCCCTGTGTCCAGGGTGGGCTCTCCTTCTGTTGGAGGTATTGGAGCTTGTGCCAAGCCAGCCCTGTGTCTTCAGCTCCCCTGCCTGTTCATCCTCTCTGTCTCCTCCATTGAGGGACAGGTGTCCCTGCCTCTCTGAGATGAGTCTGGAAGCTGAGAGGAATGGTTACGTTTGGGCCGTGGGCTGCCCTCTCGTATAGGACCCGGCTTCCGCCAGGGCTGGGCTAGTTAGTGGTCTTCCTGCTCCTGGTCCTCAAGGTACTTTTCAGCTTGGCCTCAGCCACAGTCACCAGAAACGGCTATTTATACAGTGGGGACAGACTTTAGCCAGAACCTGTGAACAGCCTACTAAGAAGTTGCTGGGTGAAGCTGACTTAATTTTTTTTTCCATTTCATTAGCGTGGAGCTTCATATGGGTCCAATCTGAGTGCTTTGACCAGCACTTTGTTTTAAGAAGGCACTAAATTCAGAGAAGTCTTATGGGATGCCTTGGGGCAAGAGAGGGAAAGGGACAGATAAACCCTGTTCCCAGGGAGCTTCCAGTTCAGTTGGGTGACATAGCCCCTGCCATCAGGGAATCCCCATCTGTTGGGGGGACACAGCCTCTGCCCTCAAGGAACCCCAGTCTGAGAGGGGAGACACAGTCCTGTCCTCAGGGAGCCCCAGTCTGAGGGAAGACACAAAACTGTCCTCAGGGAGCCCCAGTCTGAAGGGAAGATATAGGAGGAGGCATAGGATGAGTGCACAGTCTGAAGGGTGAGACGGTCCATATTCTGAGGGAACTCCCAGTCTGATAGGGGAGAGACAGACCCTGTTCATTCAGCCTGATGCAGGTGACTTTGGTCTTGCTTTCTGATCTGGCTTGGTGGTGTGTGACACAGGCAGAACTCTCCAGGAATGGATGGGATGGAGCAGTTCTTAGGCCCCTAACTTTCTTCCTCCCAGGACAGAAGGAGGGAAGGCAGGAGAGAGAGGCAGCCTGGGCAGAAGAGACTCAGTAGCGCCTGCGGATTTGGCCCCTGCAGGCTGGGCCCCACCCTGGAGCCTGTGCTATCTTTAGTGGTCACCCTTTATAATCTTTAGAGGACGTTGCTGACGTGGGTGCTTCCTGGGCTGGACCTTTTTCCCTAGAGAGCTGTGCCTTTTGGGGAGTGAGAATCTGGCATAGGGTGGGGCAGGCAGAGGGGACTCATTGGGGACTTCCCAGACCTGACTGCTGTTCCTTACCATTTCCTAGGTCAGAGGATGAGACTTGTAGACTCTCTGGGCAATCCAGCTTAGGGTCAGAAAGTTGTAACTTTGCAGAAAGGACATTAAAAACATCATCTAGTGTGACCTTCCCACTTCACAGAGGAGAACGTGGAGGCTGAGAGACGGGTAATGTTGTTCTCAGCATCACACACTGCCTGGAGGCTGGTTCCTGAATCCATGCCCTCTTTGGCATGCCCAACATGGGCTGCCTGGTAGTGATAGTGACTGGGAGGTCCTGTCAAGGCTCTGTCAGATCATTTTTCCTCCTTCTCGGAGCCCTGCATGCTACACTTCACTCAGATAAAAAGCCAGGGGCCTTGCTGTGGCCTCAGGGCCAGCCTGCCTTGGCTCCCACCAACCCTCGCCTACCCCCCACATTGCTAACCTGCCACTCCCCTCCTCACTCGCACCACATCAGGCTCTGTTCCTGAGAGTTCCACCTCAGGGCCTTTGCACTGGAAATCTTCCCCCAGATATCTGCATGGCTCACCCCCTGTCTCCTGTCAGAGGCTCCTACCCAGAGCATCCTAGGTGAAATGTCCCCTCTTCCCCACCATTCTTTGTCCCTCTCACCCTGTTTTCCTTTTCTCCAGGGCATTTATCACCATCTGGTATGGTGTATATTCATTTATTGAACTCTTTCTCCATTTTCTCCTTTTAGAATATGAACACCAAAGCTTGTTCTGTTTTTTAACTGCTCTATCCTATCCCCAGCTCCTAGAACCTACATAGTAAGTGCTCAGTATGTGGAAGGAAGGGATGAAGGAAAGATAAACACAAATGGAAAGAAAAGGAGTCCAGGCACTTGGTGTTAAGGATGCTTTGATTTGGCTAGTCTGGTCTGCTCTGTAGAAAAAGGACTCAGTGTTGCGGGGTGGTGGAAACTTCGTTGCCTGCCCGTGGCCTCCTGGGTCAGTCTCTTTGGCATGGCAGGCTGGCATTGTCTTCTGTCTACCTCCAGCCCCATTCCTTGTGCCTATACTTGAACAGAACTGGGGTTAAACTTCAGTCTTTCTATATTCGGTTTACAAACCTTCCACGTATGTTCACAGCCAGACTCCCTTTCCCGGGGGGACAAAGACAAGTAGTGGAAGACTTGAGTTGAGGATCCGGGGAAAGATTGACCGGGCCAAAAGGGGATACCCTCACGACCCAATATATAAATTGTGGTTGTATTCATGAAATTGGGAGGTTGGGAGGGGAAGCCGAAAGCTCCGGGTTCTGGCCCTGCCCGTTTTTGTGGGTGGCCTTGGGCAGTTACTTCCCTCTCTCGGCTTCAGCTTCCTCATCTGTGAAATGAGAATTGGACCAGTCCTGAGCATCTTAGCTCCCAGGGATCCATGCGGATGGGCTTCAGAGGGCCCTTCCCCATGTGGACAAAAGCCAGGGATCTGGGTTGTTGTAAGGTCCCTTCTGGTACCGACTGACATCCCTATAGATGTCTACATTTTAAATCCTCTGTTCTCTTTGGATGGAATATCAGGGTTTTGTGAAACGATGACTTCCTTGATACGCTGGAAATAAGGTGACAGTTTAAAAAAGAAGTAAATGTTTGAAAAAAAATGTTCTCAGTTACTTGGTTACTTTAGCAAATGTGGGACTTTTTTCTTTCTTTTTTCTTCTTGGTCTTAACCTATAAGCGATCACAAGATCAGACAAGTTTCAGTTTGAGTTCCCCCTTCTTTACAGTCTGGGCCTGTATCGCCTTGACTTATCATGCTTACTTTCAGCTAGTCTGGCTGTTTGGGGGAGGCCTTATCAGCCAACTGTTCAGCCCTCAGGGTAGGAAGATGTGGTCTGGGGCTTTCTTTGGAGGCTGATGCTCCTCCTCCATTTATCCTCCCCATCCCCCCAACCTGGCCCAGTAAGCTGTTGTAGCAGTCCCCCTAGCTTTTGGAAGATTATCAAATTATTTCCCCTTCCCAGATCCTTGCCTCTTGCCTAGAACCAGCTGCGTACTTTGCTGGGCCCAGTGCAAATGAGAATGTGAGGCCCCTTGTTGAAAAATCATCCAGACTTTCCAGACAGCGACAGCAGCTCATGCCACCAAGTGCGGGGCCCTGTGAGACTGCATAGGTCCCATGCTCTGTGACCGGTGCTCTTCCCATTCCCATCTTAGGTTACCAGGGACAACTGTAGAGGTATATAAAACACACTTTAAGAGGCATTAAAAATTCCCTCAGAAGGAATTTGAGTTGTTTCGGTCATGGCCTGGGTAATTCAGGGCTGCTGGCCTGAGCCACTGCATGTTTGGAAAATCCCTATAACCAGATAAGAAGGGACAGAGAAGGATGATTTATAAATGGTCATTCTTAGGCTGGGTGCAGTGGCTCATACCTGTAACCTCAGCACTTTGGGAGGCCAAGATGAGAGGATTGCTTGAGCCCATGAGTTTGAGACCAGCCTAGGCAACATAGCGAGATCCTGATCCACAAAAAAATAAAAAAATTAGCTGAGTGTGGTGGCACACACCTGTAGTCCTGCCTACTGAGGAGGCTGACACAAGAGGATTGCTTGAGCCTGGGAGTTGGAGGCTGTGGTGAACGGTGATCACGCCACTGTACTCCAGTCTGGGTGACAGAGCAAGGCCCTAACTTAAATACATACATAAAGTCTTTCTGCTCAAGTAGCCCGGGATACTGGAGACTCTTTTCTTCAGGAACATCGTTTGCTTTGAACTTTAAAAAGTCTTTTGATGGGTAAACAAGATATGGTATATCCACGTAATGGAATATTATTCTACCATAAAAAGGAAGGGAGCATTCACTGATACATGCTACAACATGGAGGAATCTTGAAAATCTGAGCGAAGCCAGACACAAAAGGTCAGTTTATATGAAATGTCCAGAATGGGCAAGTCTATAGAAACAGAAAGTGGGTGCCAAGTCAAGAGGGGGAAAGGGAGGGACCGCTAACGGGTATGGTGTTTCTTTGGGAAGATAAAAATGTTCTGAAATTAGATAGTGGTGATGATTGTGCCACCTTATGAATATTCTAAAAACTAGCGAGTTGTATACTTTCAAAGAGTTAATTTTATGGTAAATATATTTCAGTTTGTTACGTTTTGTTTTGTTTTGAAAGCAAAAGAAACCATCAAGAGAGTGGGGAGACAACCCAAAGAATGGGAAAAAATACTTGCTAACTGTGTATCTGACAAGGGCCTAACATCTAGGATCTACAAGAAACTCAGACGAACTGATAGGAAAAGAACAAGCAACCCTATTAAAAAGTGGGCAAAGGGCACAAATAGACAATTTTCGAAAGAAAATATACAAGCAGCCAACAGATACATGAAGAAATGCTCAGTCTCACTAATCATCAGAGAAATGCAAATTAAAACACAGTGAGATATCACTTAACTCATCTAAGGATGGCCATCATTAATAAATCAAAAAACAACAGATGAGAAAAGTATATTTCAGTTTTTAAAAAATTAGTTGGAGGAAAAAGTCTTTAAGGGCTCGCCATTTAACCCTCTCTGCATGGGTGTTGTTGGTTCCTTGCAGGGGTGGCCTTCTTTCCTTCCACATGTCTCTCCCTCTTTTTTCTTGCCTCCCTCTGACCACCCCCCTTGCCCCAGTCATAGCTAATCTCTGGGACATCCCTCTGCAAAGCTTGTTTTCCAGGAAAGATCCTGTGGAAGCATTCATGCTAAGCGGATATGTAGCTGCTAAGACTTAGCCTCTCCCAAGGCATTTGCATATTGGCTTATAAAAGGAGAAACCATTTAGGTGAGAGGAATGAACGTTTAATTTTAGAATGCCAAGTGAGAGCAAGCATGTGTGAAAGAAAGGTTTTTCTTTTTCTCGGGGTGGGAGGGCACAGTGGCTCTGGAGCTCGAGGTGCCCAGGGCCCCTTTCCACACACGGACAGTGCTGACTCCAAGGCCAGAGAGGCGGGTGGTGAGAAGCAGGCTGAGAAACAGCCCCTTCGGGACAAGTGTAGCCACGTGGTGGCCTCAAACATTTTGCAAAGGGGAGACATTTTGACCGCTGGGAAGAACCATCCTTCTATTTTTTTTTTTTTTTTTTTTGAGTTGGGGTCTCACTCTATTGTCCAGGCTGGAGCGCAGTGGTACAATCACAGTCCCAGTCTTCAAGATCCAATTTAGTTCAAGCGTCACTCTTTTTTGAGAAACTCCCTTTAGTCAGTATTTAGCCTTCCTCCTTTATATTTTAGTGGTCTCTGGATTCTGAGATCTTTAGCTTAATCATCTTTGGAATTCCAGTGCCAGGCATAGTACTTGTACACAGTAAGCACTTAATAAATGCCCTTTTTGTTTTGTTTTATTTTGAGTCGAGATCGCACTCTGTTGCTTAGGCTGGAGTGCAGTGGCACGATCGTGGCTCACCACAGCCTCGACCTCCCGGGCTCAGGTGATCCTCCTGCCTCAGCCTTCTGAGCTGCTGGGACTATATGTAGATACATGCCACTATGCCCAGCGTTTTTTTTCTTTTTCTTTTTTTTTTTTTTGGTAGAGACTATGTCTCACTATATTGCTCAGGCTGACTTGTTCTCAAACTCTTGGGCTCAAGTAGTCCTCTGCCTTGGCCTTCCAAAGTACTGGGATTACAGATGTGAGGCCCCGCACCCGACCAATAAATGCCTCTGAAATGCACTAAACCAGGGCTGTGTTTGGCCCTGTGAGAAAGTGGGGAGCAGTGAAATCAGCAAGAGAGGTGGCAGGAAAGCTGTCAGCCTCAGGCATTCCTAGCTAAGAGAGGAGGAAATGGCATTTGTGATGTGAAGGGCTGAAATCCGAAAGCCTGATGCATACGGAAGGCGGCACATCAGCGCTTCGTGTCACATGGGATGATGAGCAAAACAAAGCTCCGTGGTCACCCTGTGGAGTAGCTGCTTCCATGGAGTATCCTTTCCTGAAGGATCTCTGGCATTTCAGGCTTCCATCTTCAGCCAGAGGGACCTTCATGAACAAATGTTTGTGGAGGGCCTGCCACAAGCTGGACACTGAGTCTATGACTTTGTTGGTGCCCCAGAGATCTCCAAGGTGTGATGGTTTGGAGGAACACAGAATGCCCTGCCTAGGCTGGGATATTTGCTTTTCCTTGAGCTTCCTGGGTGTTATCCGGCTTCCCAGGGGTGTTACATTCCCATATGATTGCTCTTGGGCACAGTGCATTGGTGATAATGTCTTAACCGTGGCCCTTCGCATTCTGCCTCAGAAGGCAGTGAAAGGGAGTGAGGCAAGACAGAGCAATATTCTCAGCCCCATCTATCTGGTAGATGGATGTAGGCCTTGCCCTGTCTGTCAGAGTCTCAGCAGGAAATGACTGGCACACACAAAGGCTTTCACTGGAGACACTTTAGTGAAGATAATTATTTACAGACATGTGGGCATGGTTAGGGACACCATCCAAGGATGGTGAGGCACCCCAGAGCTGGCAGCAGTGGGAAGCTGTTACTTCTCCTAGGCCAGAAGGTAGGAACCCCAGGATTGAGAAGAAGGGGCCCCGACAACAGCTGTGATAGCACAGGGACACAACCACTGCCAAACTGTGGTTAGGCGGGAGGAAGGGGAAATCAATGCTCTCGCTTTGACTAAATCCAGCTGGAGGCCAGGGGAGACCAGCTGATATAGTCAGTGGCCCACAAAGGGCAGAGAACAGAGTATGTGTGGGCAAGCTGAGAAAACCCATCCCAGCTGCCTGGGCATTCCTATGCTCTGTAGGTTCTTAACCTTCTCAGGTGACTTGGATGTGACCAGCCAGCCAGCCTTCCCTTCCTCCCAGCATCATGGCTATTATAAAGAAAAAGGTGCCCCCGCTACATCAGTGGGATGGGCACTGGGGCAGTTTGGACTATAACAATAATAACAAATAATGTTTATTGACAGCAGGCCCTGAGCATTTTATGTGCATCCTCTTATTAAAATCTTCACAACAGCCCTAGCAGGTAGGTACCCTTATTATCCTCATCTTCATCCTGTTCTGATGAAGAATATGGGGCTGGGAGGGGTTAGTAATCTACCCAGTCATTCAGCAGACAGGAGACAGGGTTGGGATCAGACCAATTCCTGCCCCAGCCTCTTACTCCTCCATAGTGAAGCCCCACCCACCCTGTGGTCAGTGTCACATGTGTGCTGGCCCACTACTTGGGATGGTCTTCCCACTTCCTCTCCACTTGACCCAGTTGAACCCGATTTGGGGGACCCAACTCAGATCTCACTTCCTCCATGAGACCGTTTCCACATATTCCAGCCTTCCCCGGTGGCAGGTGTCACTCCACCATCCCCTGGGGTAACATCCAGCTGTTTTGAGTGTGTACATCTCCAACGTCTCTGATGAGAATCCATCTTTCTTAGATCCTGGGTTTCCTTTGAATGCTTTGCTCACACAAAGGGTTTAATTGAAGAGATTTTAATAAACTTTTTTTTTTTTTTTGAGCTGGAGTCTCACTCTGCCGTCCAAGCTGGAGTGTGGAGGCACATTCATGGCTACCACAGCCTCGACCTGCTGGGCTCAGGTGATCCTTCTGCCTCAGTCCTCTAAGTAGCTGGAACTACAGGTGCACGCCACCATGCCCAGCTAATGTTTTGGTTTTTATTTTAGAGGTAAGGTCTTGCCAAGTTGCCCAGGCTGGTCTCGAACCTGTGGGCTTAAGCAATCCTCTCAACTCAGCCTCCCAAAGTGCTGGGATTATAGGCGTGAGCCACCACGCCCAGCCAAAACATTATTTGAAATCATTTAGGGTTTTTGTTTTGTTTTGTTTTGAGTTGGAGTCTCACTCTGCCGCCCAGACTGGAGTGCAGTGGCCGCTTCTGGCCACTGCAGCCTCGACCTGCTGGGCTCTGGCAATCCTTCCGCCTCAGCCTTCCAAGTAGCTGGAACTACAGGCGCGCGCTACCACGCC
>CAUYQG010176526.1:0-33124 GCA_963574415.1 Tarsius wallacei
GCGCGCCTGTAGTTCCAGCTACTTGGAAGGCTGAGGCGGAAGGATCGCCGGAGCCCAGCAGGTCGAGGCTGCGGTGGCTGGGAGCGGCCACTGCACTCCAGTCTGGGCGACAGAGTGAGACTCCAACTCAAAAAAAAAAAAGATACATCACCCCCTTTTTTGTGTCGCGTTCTCTCTCTGTCGCCCAGGCTGAAGTACAGTAGTATTATCACAACAATCACAGCAGCCTCGACCTCCTGGGCTTAGGCAATCCTTCCACCTCAGCCTTCTGAGTAGCTGGGCCTACAGACACGCACCCCTATGCTGGGCTAGTTTTTTAATATTTTGTAGAGATGAGGGTTTGCTGTGTTGTTTAGGCTGGTCTTGAATTCGTGGACTCAAGCAATCTACCTGCTTTAGCCTCTCAAAGTGCTGGGATTACAGATGTGACCTATCGCATTCAGCCCCATATACTTTTTATATAAAAGTTCTTCAGTAGTAGTCATGCTTTTCCTGATCTCATATTAGGACTTAATTCTACTGATGCATTTTCAAATTTAGCTGATTTTGTCATTACATCTGCTGTTGTTGTTGTTACTGTTGTTTTATCTTAACTTTTTCTCCTTTATGGCTTTCTGCTTCTGTTTTAAGCAGTCATAATCAAGTAAAATCCTACTGGAGAAAGAGGCCATCCATTTTTTAAAGATTTTCTTCTGATTTTGAAAATAATTCTTTTTAGTCTGCAGAGGAGTGTTCTTTTTCTCCTGTGCTGTATTTTATTATTCCTAATTACCATGGCAGACATCCAGTTTTTACTAATCCTTAATGAAGTGTAGTGTAGCTAGATCTAGCCCGATACCGTATTTACCAGCAGAGAAAGTATATCTTGGTTTATCCTTGACCTCACCTGGTCTTCATTTGGGTGCTGGTAGAATTCTTTCCCCACTCCCACATCTGTTATGGTGGGGGAGGTCAAGGTCTCACTCTGTCGCCCAGGGTGGTATGATCATGGCTCACAGCAACCTCAAACTCCTGGGCTCAAGTGATCCTCCTACCTCAGCCTCCTGAATAACTGAGACTTCAGGTACATGCCACCATGCCTGCCTAATTTTTTTTTTTTAATTTATGGAGATGAGGTCTTGCTCTGTTGCATAGACTAGTCTTGAACTCCTGGGCTCAATCAGTCCTCCTACCTCTGTCTCTCAAAGTGCTAGAATTGTAGGCATGAGCCACCACACCTGACCAGACTCCCTTTCTCTGATCTGCAGGGGGAGGTTGGATTATGTACATAGCTTCTGAGTCAGAGTCTAATGTTTAGATTCTAGATGCTAGAATATATTGTTTCTCTATCTCACATCTTCTGAACCTGTAGGAATACTGGGAAAGATTTCCTATCACTTCTTTTGTTTATTTAGTGCGGGCCACGCCTCCCAAATAGAACACACCATTGCCTGCCTAGATGGCTTTCTCATCTTTCCTCTCTGTCATGCCCTGGCCTAATGTTTGCTGGGAGTTGTAGTCTGTAAAAATACTAGAAGATTGATACACAGTCGAGAAAGATCTTAGATGGTGCTTTGAGTACCTTGGGAAAGATTTGCCTGTGTTGTAGAAAGTTGTTGATTTATTATATTATACCACACTGCTGACAGGGTTGGACATTTTAATCTTCTAGACTAGAGTCAGCACATTTTTGTGAAGGGTCAGATAATAAATATTTTCAGTTTTATTGCAATTACTCACCTGTCTGCCTCTGCCCTTATAATGCTAAAGCAGCAGTAGACTTATGAACGAATGTAACGGTGTTCCACATAAACTTTATTTACAAAGACAGGTGGCAACTGGATTTGGCATGCAGGCTGGAGTTGGTCTACCCCTGTTCTAAGCAGTCAGGTTTGTGGATTTTTTGTTTTTTGTTGTTTTTCCATGCTGTTTTCAGGTGACTGGTTACATTTCTCACTCCAGATTCTGGCATCTGATTAGAAAGTTTGTCAGTTTGCAATGGGTTGTATGGATTTTCTTCTTTCATGTTGAATTTTAGTGAGAAGCTATTTCAAAATTGTTAGATAAATCAAGTTGTCTAGCATCCTATATTTCAATATGGTATGTTAGGTCTTCCATTTTGAGAATTTGATAGGCTTGAAAATATTAGTGCTTTTTGGGAAGATAAAATGCTAAGCAGATTATTTTCTACATATTTTCAGGTTGGCAGAATTTTCCAGTTCATGTGAATTGGTTTGATACTTACCTTACACTTGAAATAACGTGGTTTGTGTTTTTTTTTCTTATTTTGTTGTTTTTTAGTTTTTGTAGAGACAGATTCTCCCTATGCTGCTCAGGCTGATTGCAAACTCTTAACCTCAAGCGATCCTCCCACCTCAGCTTCCCAGAGTGCTGGGATTAGAGGTGTGAGGCAACCATCATGCCTGGCTTGTGTTGTTTTTTTGATGTGTTTCATTGTTGTGTGATGCAGGATCATGTGATTGACTAGTTAATGTGGTTATAAATTAGTATTTCTAAGCAAGAGACCAACCATAGGGCCACTTAGTCCCTGTGTTATTTGTAGACTTTAAAGCAGAAGGAGAGAAAGAAAAGGTGAGGGTAATAGAAGAGAAATAATGTGTCATAAGAACTCCTTTAATAGTGGTTGCATTTACCAAGCATTTATCGATTTTTGCATATCGGGTACTGGAGATACCAAGATTGCTTTTTTTTTTGAGTTGGAGTCTCACTCAGTCGCCCAGACTGGAGTGCAGTGGCCACTCCCAGCCACCGCAGGCTCGACCTGCTGGGCTCCAGCGATCCTTCCGCCTCAGCCTTCCAAGTAGCTGGAACTACAAGCGCATGCTACCATGCCCGGCTAATTTTTTTATTTATTGTAGTGATGAGGTCGTGCCAAGTTGCCCAGGCAGGTGTCGAACCCGCGGGCTCAGGCAATCCACTCACCTCAGCCTCCCAAGGCGCGGGGTTACAGGCTGAGCCGCCGAGTCCGGCTCAAATATTGCTTTTTTTAAAAGTCCATCCCCTCTAGATACTGAGAGAGATCTGACATGATTAATTTTTGCCATTGTGGTACTAATACAAACCAAATCTTAAACAAGGTATATTATTTCTTTGGTAATACTTATTTCTGAAAGACAGACTCTTTTATATTACAGCTGCAGTGGTTGAACAATGCAGGGGTTGGATTTTCCATGCGCAGTGGAAAATCCCTATATAACTTTTGGCTTCCCAAAAACTTACCTACTGATAGTCTACTGTTGACCGGAAGCCTTACCAATAGCATAAATTGTAGATTAACACACATTTTATGTGTCCTGTGTGTTAAAGCTTTGACAATTAAGTTTGTGAACTTGTCCTAGAAGTGCTATACACCTCATTGCTGAATATCACTACGGTCACCTTCAAGGCACTCCCCTTGGGAAGCTATGCACTGAAACCAGTGCCTTTTGCACCCATCAAAACAATTTTGGAACTCTTTTTCTGGAATGGCCATTAGAGCTATTGTCACGAGAATGTCAAGAGTTTGAATTAGAACAACGAACAAACATTAAATTTTTTGTTAAACTTGGCAAGAGTGAAAATGAAATTGGGGACATGTAAGTCCAAGTTTATGGGGATAATGTTATGAAGAAAACAGTGTGTAAATGGATTAAATTTTTTTTGAGGGGAAAACTGATGAAGAGAGGCCAGGATGGCCAGGAACGAGCAGAACTGAGGAAAACATTGCAAAAATTCATCCAATTGTGCCTCAAAATTGCCAGCTGATTGAGAAGCATAGCAGACCAAATTAGCATTGATAGAGAAACAGTTAGGACAGTCTTAACTGAAAATCTTGACATGAGAAAAGTGTGTGCAAAAATGATCTTAAAGGAGCTCTTGCATCATGACAACACAGCACTGTTTGTGAGGGAATTTTTAAAGTAATCAAATTACTGTATTGGAATATCCTCCCTGCTCACCTGATCTGGCTCCCAGTGACTTTTTTCTTTACCCAAACATAAAGGAAATACTGAAAGGAAGACAATTTGATGACATTCAGGACATCAAGGATAATATAGTGACAGCTCTGACAGCCATTCCAGAAAAAATAGTTCCAAAATTGTTTTGACAGGTGGACTAGTTCCTTAAGTCAGGGCATAGCTTCTCAAGGGGAGCACTCTGAAGGTGACTGTAGTGATATTCAGGAGTGAGGTATGTAGCACTTTTTCTAGGATGGAGTTCATGAACTTAATTGTCAGACCTCATGTATCCTATATTCTTACAACAGAGTAAACTAGAGAAAAATCAAATGTTTTAATAAATCACAAGGAAGAGAAAAAAATGTTTACTATTCATTAAGTGAAAATGGATCGTCATGTACGTTTTTATTCTCATTGTCTTCACATTTAGTAGGTTGACGATAAGAAAGAGTGGTTGGTCTTGCTGTCTCAAGAGTGGCTGAAATAGAGAAAGTGGAAAGGAAGACAGGAGAGGCAGTCCACCCTTGATGTAACATTACAGAAGTACATCATAATCTTTATCTGACTTTTTTGCTTTTTCATTTCTCTCAAAAATGTTTCTATGTGGTATCAATCCTCCTTCCACCATTTGCTTTAGTTTCAGTGCTCATATCACAGAATGGTCCGTTCATAAAAGAAGTCAAAAGCAGTCTTAAGTAATCAGAATGTTCCTGCCAATTTGTCTAATGTCAGTTTATTTTCTGGCACTGCTTCTTCTGTATCATCTTCATCTTGCACTGGTAGGGAAATACTCATCTTCATCAAGTTGTCTTCTATTTATTCTTCTGTTGTGGTATCTTAGCTCTTGAATTTCTCCAGGATTCACATCTTAACCCTTCACCCCTTACCTTTTTTTTTTTTTTCCTTTCCGTATCCACATTCTCTTTATGAGTTACTTGATTGGCTCTGTCATAAATCCTGTGAAGTCATGTACAACATCTGGACACAGTTTTCTCCAGCAGGAATTTATTGTTTCAAGGCTTGATGATTTCATGGCTTTTTCTGTAGCAACAGTGGCATCTTCAGTGGTGTAATCCTTCCAGACTTTTATCACGTTCTCTCTATTGGGGCTGTTTTCCATATAGTTGACAATAATTTCCTTAGAGTACCATATTGTCAGTGATCCTTAAAGGCCTTAGGACCCCCTGATCTAGAAGCTAAATTAGAGATATTGTGTTTGGGGGCAAGTAGACCACTTCCATGCACCTTTGGTGTTTAATTCATGGGGTTCTGGTTGGCCAGGGAGTATGATTCAATATTAAAAGGATTTTAAAATGCCGTCTCTTATTAGCAAGTAAACTTCAGGGGCAAAGCACCTAAGGAACCTGTTCAGAAAAAGGGTTCTTACTGTCTGGGCCTTCTTGTTTTACAACCAAAAGAGTCGCAGCAGGTATTTATCATTTCCCTTCAAGGCTCAGGAGTTAGCAGCTTTATAGATAAAGGCAGATCTGATCATAAACTCAACTACATTTGCTTTGCACAAAACAAAATATGTAGTTTGTCTGTGCCTTTCTGTCTTAAATCCTGGTGCTCACTTCTTTTCCTTTCTAAAAAATGTCCTTCATCACTTTTTTTTCTCCTTCAAAAATAGGGCACTTTTGTCTGCATTAGAAACCTGTTTAGGCAGAGATTTTCTCCTCTTAGGATTTTTTTAATGGTGTCTGGGAACTTGTCTGCAGCCTCTTGGTTGACAGATGCTGCCTCTCCTATTATCTTGAAATTTTTAAAAAGCCAAACCCCTTTCTAAAATTATCAAACCATCCTTTGCTGGCATTAAATTCTCTAGCTTTAGATCCTTCACTTGATTTTTGCTTTAGGTTGTCATATTGTGAGTTCATTTTTTCTCAAATCATATTCAAGTCTATAGTAAAAATGTTTTATAGCAATCCTGCATCCACATAAAGGTGCATTTTCAGTATGAGATAAAAAGATATTTTCACAAAAAGTGCAAGGTTTTCATGCTTGCTGGCATAGCTGCAGTGATGGATTCATGAATTGTCTTTTCTTTTTTTCCAATGGTCCTTACTGTGGATTCATTTAACTTCAAATGATGAGCAACTGCAGCTGCACACCTCAGTCTACAAGGGTAGACTCCCCCCTCACCCCCCAAAAAGAAAAAAACGGAATTATCTTTCGAAGTGCAGGGCCCCTTGTAATACACTTGGACCTCATCCCTCTGGATCAAACAGTCAACCAAAGTTTTTATCTGGAAGTTTTGAGAAGGTTGCATCACGACTTGCAGAAGAAATATCCAAAGTTGTGGCAAACAAGTGACTGGTTCTTCCACCATGACAATACACCTGCCCACACTGTGCTGAGTGTTCAGCAATTTTTTGTTTCCCCGCATAAAAAGAAGTCCTCAAAGGGAAACGTTTTGCCAGTGTGGAATAGGTGAAACCAAAACAGCAGAAGCACTAAAAGGGAATGCAAATTGACAAGTTCAATAAATGTTTTGGGCAGTGGAAAAAACTTTTTGATAGGTATATTGTATCAGACAGAGAGCACTATAGTGACTGAAGTTTAAACGTGTAAGAATAAATACACAGTGTTTTATAAGTGCTAATTTTTTGCAGCCCCTCCTCATATGATACATATAGAAAGATTCAGCTTTTTCTTTCTTTCTTTTCTTTTCCTTTTTTTTTTTTTTTTGAATAGGCGTATCACTTTGTCGCCCAGTCTGGGGTGCAGTGTCACATGCACACGGCCACTACAGCCTTACCCTGCTGGGCTCAGGCAATCCTTCCCCCTCAGCCTCCCAAGTACCTGGAACTACAAGCACATGCCACCACACCCAGCTAATTTTTTGAAATTTCTACGAAAGTTATTATAGAGATGAGGTCTTGCCAAGTTGCCCAGGCTGGTCTCAAACCTGAACCCCTGGGCTCAGGCAATCCTCTCACCTCCACCTCCCAAACTGCTGGAATTACAGGTGTGTGCCACCGTACCCAGCTGATTCAGCTTTTTCTTATAATGTCATTACTTTTCTCTGCTTCTTGGAAGCACTTCTAGCATCACTAGTAGCCCTTTGTATGGGTCCCTTGGTGTTATTCAACGTGTACAGTATTGCACTAAGATGAAAAGTAATGTGAAAACCACCAGAGATCAGTTTTTTATTGTGATATGCAAAGTACTGGAGAAGCATATTGCTCCTGCAGAGAAGGTGCCCATCACATGGTGATAGCGAATACTCACAACACTTGAGCTCACCACAATTGCAATAGGAAGTGGCCACAACATTATTAGATAGAATGGTATGTACTATAGTTAATGTTATGCAGTTATGATTTTTTCTTTTTTTTTAAAGTAGAAAAAAGTAAAGTTTATTCACTTTTCACAGATTGGAAAGGAGGCCAACACTCAGAGGCAAGTATGGCCTCAAAGGGCCACAAAATTGGTATATTTAAGGGCTTTTGGAGAGGAGAGAGAATGGCAGGTCTCGGTGGAAGAGGAGACTGAGAAAGAGTGGCAAATCTCAGTGGAACCTCCAAAATATGTTAGGATCACACTTATCCCAGCAGGGCCCCTAGAATGTTAGGTCAGGCCACCGGAGCGGGGTGTGAGTGTTGAGGTGTGGTCCGATGCCGCGTGAAAGATGCAAAGAATTGTACAGAAGTTAGATTAGAAAATATAGTTTATTTAAAAGTAAATTAGAGAAAGAGAAGTTTCACCTCCCCAAGGTGGGGTAGGGGGCCAAAGCCAGGAAGCATGGTGACAACCATAGCTCAAAGAGTACATGACCACATGCAGTTATGATTTAATACTGCATCTTTATCTTTGTTTCTCTTAGCCAAATGGTGCCATGTACAGTCTGTGTTTGTATGAATTTTCTTTACATTTTATGCATTAATGTCATACCTAACTTTTTCTTGATTTTGGTTTGTCTTCTAGTTTCTTTAAATCAGCAACAATGTCCCACAAAATTGGATGGGTGCAATGGTTCGTGCTTGTAGTTACAGTTACTCAGGAGGCTAAAGTGGCAGGATCCTATGAGACCAGGAGTTCAAGCCTGCAGTGAGCCCATGATAGATACATGCTACTGCACTTCAACCTGAGTGACTGAGCAAAACCTTGCCTTTCAATAAATAGGAAAAAAAACCATGTATAAGTGGACCTGTGACCGTGACCGAGTGGTATACTAACTCTATATAAATAAAATAGAATAAAAAGTGTAAGTGAACCCACACAGTTCAACCTTGTTGTTCAAGGTCAGCTGTATATATTTTAAAGCAGTACATTGTTGGTGTCAGTTATCTATTCAAATGTCCCCAGTCATCTTGAAAATTGTATTTTATAGTTTGTTCAAATCAGGATCCATACAAATCAAATCCATAATGGATTTAATTGCTATCTTGAGTCTCTTCTTTTCTGTTGGTACTTCTGCCCCTTCCGTTTCTTTTTCTTGCCATTTGTTTGTTGTGGAAACTAGGTCTTTTTGCCCTGAGAGTTTCCTTTATTATGGATAAGGGAACTTGCTGATTGCAACTTAATAGGTTTTTTATCCTTATATTTTCTGAAACTGGCGTTTAACTCAAGAAACTTGATCAAATTCAAACTCATTGGTGGTGTTAGGGAAGAGGGACATAGAACACTTAATGGATCACTTTCTGTTGCATGATATCAGGTGTTATATGATATCTGGTGCTTGTGTAGTTTTCACTTAAAAATATTTCTGCTTCTTTCTTGTTTTACATCTTAGAACAGTGGTTATTTAGTAGAATATTTTTGTAATAATCGAGATGTTTGGGTGCAGTGGTGCACACCTGTAATCCCAACACTTTGGGAGGCCGGGGCAGGAGGATTGCTTGAACCCAGGAGTTTGAGAGCAGCCTAAGCATCATAGCAAGACCTCGTCTCTACAAAAAATTAGCTAGGTATGGTGGTGCGCATCTGTAGTCTCAGCTATTCCAGAGACTGAGGTGGAAGAATCATCTGAGCCTGAGGTCAGTGAGCCATGGTCATGCCACTACACTCCAGTGACAGAGTGAGACCTTGACTCAAAGTAAAAAATGTTCATCACCACTGCTCAATTTGGTATCCACTAACCACATGTGACCATGTGATTACTGAGCATTGAGGAACTGAATTTTTAATTTTAATTAACTTAAATTTTAGTGGCTACTGTATTGGAAATTACAGTTATAGGACATTCAAAGCAATATTAAATAACAGAGGTAGATGTTTGTTTCTGATTTTAGCATAAATTACTGTTTTATAGGTAAATATATTCGTTTTTTATTATGGCTTTTTGATTGACAAATCGTAATTACATATATGGGATACAGTGTCATGTTTTGATACAGGTATACAATGTGGAATGATTGAATCAAGTTAATGTGTCGCCTCACCTTTTTTTACTTACTATTTTTTTATTGTGAGACATTTGAAATTTACTTTGTTATTTTGACATGCACAATATATTTTTATTGATTATAGTCTTTCTACGGTGTAGTAGTTCTCAAAACCAATTCCTTCTGCCTGAGACTTCGGACCCTTTGGTCACCACCTCCCCATTCCCGTCTCTTCACCCTCTCATTCTCATTATACTCTCTACTTAAATACATTCAACTATTTTCATTCTTATACATAAGTGAGATCATACAGTATTGGTCTGTGTCTGGCTCATTTCAGTTAGCATAATATCCTCTAGGTTCATCCAGGTTGTCACAAATGACAGGAGTTTCTTCTTTTTTAAGACTGAGTAATATTCTATAGTGTGTGTATGTGTATTACATTTTCTTTCTCCGTTCATCTGTTGACGAACACTTAGATGGATTCCATATCTTGGCTATTGTGAGTAATGCTGCAGTGAATGTAAGAGTGCAGATTTCCCTTTGACATATTGATTTTGTTTTTTGTTTTTTTTTTGAGTTGGAGTCTCACTCTGTTGCCCAGACTGGAGTGCAGTGGCCATTCCCAGCCACCGCAGCCTCGACCTCCTGGGCTCCGGCGATCCTTCTGCCTCAGCCTTCCAAGTAGCTGGAACTACAGGCGCGCACTACCACACCCGGCTAATTTTTTTTTGATTTATTGTAGAGATGAGGTCTCACCAAGTTGCCCAGGAGGGTCTCGAACCCACGGGCTCAGGCAGTCCACTCACCTCAGCCTTCCAAGGCGTGGGATTACAGGCTGAGCCACCGAGCCCGGCTGACATATTGATTTTAATTCCTTTGGATATATACTCAATAATGGGATTGCTGGATCATGTGATAGTTTTGTTTTTAGAGAAACCTCTGCACCATTTTCTGTAATGACTGCACTTATTTACATTCCATCACGTATACAAGAATTCTCTTTTTTCCACATTTTCACCAACACTTGTCTTTCATCTTTTTGATAAAAGCTATCCTAACACCTATGATCTCATTGTGGTTTCAATTTGATATTAGCTTTTTTGTATAATTTATATGTTATAATTATGTGACCTTGTTTTTCCTATGGGACAGCGATCTAGGGCAGCCCTGCAGAGGTACCTGTTCTACTGTAATCGCTATATGAACCACATGCAGAGTCTACGCTTTGAGCACAAACTATATGCTCAGGTGAAACAGAAGATGGAGGAGATGCAACAGCACAACATGTCCTGGATTGAGGTGCAGTTCCTGAAGAAAGCAGTTGATGTCCTCTGCCAGTGTCGTGCCACACTCATGTACACTTATGTCTTCGCTTTCTACCTCAAAAAGAATAACCAGTCTATAATCTTTGAGGTAGGAATCATTCCTGGGTGGGTAAAAAGCCCGCCCCATGTCATAGCACTCTTTGATCTTTCATCCTTTACATAAAGTTTTACATGGTCCTGTCTGTTCAGAAAATGTGGGTAAATGCAACATTCCGAACATACAAGAAATTTCTATTTCTTATCCTAAACTACATTCAAATTGATATGGCTTAGCCTGCTACCAACTAAGTATATGAGTTCTGGAGTTAGCCCTAGATTTGAATCTTCACTTCATCATTTTTAAGCTCTGTTGATGTGGAGCCTAATTACTTAGCCTCTCGTTTCTCCCTTTTAAAGTGGATATATTTGTGGTAATTTTCTACACAGCACTGGCACATCATAAGTTCTCAATAAAAGCCTTTATTCAAGCAAAATCTCTATGGTATTAGAAGTTAATATGGTGGTTGACTTTGGTGGAGAAGTAATGAATAAAAGCCTGGCTTTTAGCTGTAAAGATTTTTAAGTAAAGATGCTCATTTAAAATTGATGCAAGTCGGGCATGGTGGGTGGCTTACGCCTGTAATCCCAGCACTTTGGGAGGCTGAGGCGAGAGAATTGCCTGACACTAGCCTGGAGAACTTGGTGAGACCTTGTCTCTGTAATAAATCAAAAAAATTAGCTGGGAATGGTGGCGTCTGCCTGTAGCCTCAGCTACTTGGAAGACTGAGGTGGAAGGATCACCTGAGCCCAGCAGGTTGAGGCTATGGTGGCCGTAAGTGTGCCACTGCACTCCATCCTAGGTGACCGAGTGAGACTCCAAGTCAAAAAATAAAGTTGATGCATGAAACATTGTTGTCTATAGATGACTAGACAGTAAGACTGACTAGCAGATGAGAAATTTTAATCTTCCACACAGTGCTCTTTATAAGAAATAGATGTGACCAGACATAAGCAAGAATAGGTTTCTGTTTTTTCTTTAGATTTCCCTTTGCGTTTTTAGCAAGGAACATTTATCGGAGCTAGAAGATTCCAGTAGACACTTTAAGTCCTTTCAAGTTGTCCTCAATATTCTTCCAAAAGTAGTAGGTGAGCCTTTAGTTCTTTTAACACTTTAAAAATTATTCCTGAAATAGAGCAAACAAGTTGTTGGAGGTAGAAATCATAAAGAGTTTTACAGGTGCGGTGAAACCATCTATGAAAATTTTTGGAATCAGTGTTGAGAGTAGTCTGTAGTCAACAAAACATCTATAATGGTTTATCCTTTAGCTTTATTTTGAAACCAGAATTTATTGCTGTGTATTCTTTTTGCAGAATAACCAAGCAGATCTAGAGAATGCCACAGAGGTGCTTTCAGGCTACCTTGAAAGAGATATTTCCCAAGATTCTCTGCAAGATATTAAGCAGAAAGTACAAGATAAGTACAGGTAAGATGTTTTTCAGTAGCTGTTGAGTAAAGCTTTCTGCCAGTGGTGGTCTTAGCATGCCTTAACAGCGAAGTTCAGTGATAGTGAAACTGGGTTTAGTTGCTGGATAGTAACTGAGGTGCTGCCATGTCCCAGGTTGCTTCTGTCCATTGGGCACTGCATTGTGGGTTGTAGTTTTCAAGCCAAGAGGAGGAATTCAGCCATTTATCCCACTGGCTTATTCTCCTTCTGTTCAGCTCTGTTTAGCTACTACATTGCATGGAAGAAAGAGTCCCAATAGGGCAAGTGGCCTTTAGTAAGAGGGGTGAGAAATGGAGTTGGATCTTAGCCTGGGAATCCTGTGGGTTGTGGCTGTTGACAAGTGAGCCATGGAGACTGACTTTTTAGAGTTTTTATTAGATTTTTTTTAATCTCTAAAGAGAGATTCACTTTGTCCTAGGAATAGATGATACTTGAAGATATATTGCCTCTTAAGCTAAAGATGCAAAGTGTTTGATTTCTCAACATGAAGCTCTTTCCCTCAAAGTTTTTTTCCTGGGAGATGCTAATGCCTTTTTAAAGTAATAGGGAACTTTAGGAATTTTGAAGACTAATATTTTCACTTCCCATAGCCAACTATAGCTAGTATATTATGTTTTTAGTAGTCATAAAGTTAACAAAGATTTTGCAGATGTGAATAAATAACCTAATAAATTCTTTCTGAAACTGTTTACTTAGCTATAGAACTAAGGGATTGAATCATGGTTTCTAAGGCTTATCAGAACTTCTAACACTTAATTGCTTTAAACTTAATTCCTATGACTAGGGATTATGGCTTCTGAAAAATACTATTTCACTGTTAGAAGCATTTTGATGTGTCTGTACATCTAGACCTGATCATGTGCGTACTAAAACAGGTGCTTGATTCCCAGTCTGGATAAACTGTAGGGTTGCCTTAAAAAATAAGTAAATGCCTCTTTTTTATTACTGGAGGCTGATGACAAGTTTTTTTTCTCTTTGATTACAGATACTGTGAGAGTCGGCGAAGGGTTTTGTTACAGCATGTGCATGAAGGCTATGAAAAAGATCTGTGGGAGTACATTGAGGACTGAGAGTGGCCCTGCATAAAACGAACTCTGAAAACTTTACCATCTAGAGTGCTCGTGCAATTAAAACAAACAAACAACACAAACAAGGAGGCACTAAGCCTATTCTGACACTGCTGGGCTGTAGTACCAGAATTCTGTTTTGTTAACGGAAAGTTTAAGTAAATTATATTGTAATAAAAAAGGTAGATAAACCATTGTACAACAGTATTCTAGGCCTCCAACAAAAGTGTGACAGACACACTCAAAGCCCTCCAACTTTAACTTGTAACGTAGCTTCATTCTCAAAGCTGACTCCTTTTTTCTTTTTCTTTTTCCTGAGTGTAGTACGGTTAAAATTTCAAACAGCTCCTTGACACTGCTTTTCATGTCCAAACCAGCCATTTTGTTGTACTTTGGTAAAGGATCTCGTCCCCTTCCTCCCCTACACATGCAAATACACCCATACACACAAACTGACTCTCTTTCTCTCATACCCCAAGGTCATGAGTGAATGATGATTAGTTCCTTGTAAAGAAAATCTTGGGATGGGGAAGGGGGTAGACAGTAAAAGGATTAAACAAACAAAAAACAAAAAAACTTTGTATATGACTTTTAAAACAAGAGGACAACACAGTATTTTTCAAAATTGTATATAGCGCATATGCATGGACAAAGCAAGCGTGGCACGTGTTTGCATAATGTTTAATTACAAAAAATATTTATTCTTTAAAAATCTTCAAGATTATGTCTATTTGCTGTGCATTTTCTTTCAGTTTGCTTTATCTTTCCAGGGTTGGGGTTGGGATAAAGGTATGTTGGTTGCACCTCTGAAAGACCTAACTAGAGCTCTTCAGTTTTCATTCTCCTGAGGTTACTTTGCTCTTTCTGGTTTGTGTATGTCTGTTGCTGGCCATGGGCGTCATGCCTTGAATTCCCAGCTCTTGACAGGGACAGGGAGGTCAAGCTTTAACTAAATGCTGTGGCCCAGTAAGGGCTGCAACAGGGAGTTTTGTTGCTGCAGTTTTTTGAATGATCCTGTCCCCAGCCCAGTCTCCCTCCATGGCCTCATGCCTCTACCCCAAACCTTGTGTGCCCATGTTGTGCACACAGCTGTAGGCTTCCTAGGCTCCCCATCACATCCAGAGGAAGCGTTTCAGAATTTCTTTTCCTTTTCATTTTTTGTTTTCCCTTAATTGCTGCTTTGAGCCTTTTAAGATTTTAGTTAAGGCTCTTCTCTCACCCCTTCTCTACATTAGGGTGTCAAATAGAATGTTTTGCTTTAAATATAAATAAATAGCCATTCACTTAGTCTCAGATTGTGAATTTAAAATGACGGATACTGAAATTGCTTGTGTGTGTTGCTGTGGGTTCAGTTTTCAGTTTGGAGGCGAACACCCCTAGAACAAGATATTCCCATCTAGTACGTTCAAATAGAAATCACTGAGTTTGCTTCTTTTCTATTGTCAGCAGATAGGAGAATTAATAATGCATTTTAGCTGTGATGTCCATTTTTATGAAATTTCTACTAAGAGCTATGTTAAAAGTAAAGGATGGTGGTGGTTTTATTAACTCTATATCTGTTTAGGCCATTCTGGCTGTGGTATTTTTCGATAGGTCAGCATCCCTAAATCTGTCAGTTTTATACAGGAGTGCAGAGTGAACTAGGCAACTAGATTAAGAGGTCTCAATATGAAATAATACAAGTTTGGGCTGAGGACCTCTTTGTCTTCCTTTAAACGTCTTGTGCCTAGGGAGTGTTTACCATTTGTGAGGCAGCTTTGTCTGCTCTTGCATTGTACTACATCTTATTACTCCATTGGGAAGTAGGTTCACTTTCCTCTGGCCTTTTGCCTAAGTTAGGCTTTGCTGAATCAACCCTACTTTTCCTTTTAGAAAAGGTTGTTACATGAGATGTACTTGCAACTGTTCTTTTCCCATCAAAAATCAGTGAATGTTTGCTGAGTATATTATGCTGCTTCCTTAAACCACTTGTCGCTTTAGGATCAACTCGACCTATACCTTTTCTCCTTCCTTCCCTTGCCACCTCAGGTGCAGATCTGAGTTCAGTGTCTGCTTCTTCCAGATTCTTGTCTCCCCTGCTCTTCCCTCATCATCTATTTTACTTTATTTTACTTTAAATGACTGAATTAATCTTAAAAGACATTTATTAAAACTAAGGAGATTTTTTTTTTTTTTAGAAAGCTTGAATAAGTTCCTTTCCCTGGTAACATTGAAAAGCAGCCAGAGTTGCTATATAGATACATGTGGCTCCCTTAAAATGCTTTGTGTATGTGTGGTGTTTTTTAAACAAATCTTACCAGTTAACTTTGCAGTATCTAGGTTTGACTGTCATAAATCCTCTTTACATGCTCCCCTTGCAACAAGTATCCAAAAACAGTGTGTACACTTGGTAATGATCAACCCCTGCCCATGGACGAACAGTGCTTTTTAGAGATGCTTTCTAGTTTCAGTGTTGGCAAACTACCCGAGGGTAGTGCAGTTGTGGGTGCGTTCCCTAATTTGTATGGATCAAGGTGAACTGGCCTTTTCTACTTCCAGGCTTTTAACAGCTAACATATTTGACAGAATTCCCAGAGTTAATTGCTTTCATTGTTAGTAGTTTCAGTGCCCCCCGCTGGAATAGGCAAGCCATACTGTAGGACAGCTTCCCTATTTCACCTGTCTTTCTATCAGAGGGCTCTATTCACAGTAAGCACGAGGGTCTCCATGTCTTCTGGAAGTCAGTTACATTATCTTTTGAAAAGTGCATGCTTCATTTGAACAAGTCATTGAGCAGTAGATGGACTTTCAATGATTTAAAATTTTTGATCCAAAGCTCAGGACACAAACCACAGTGGTAAAATTGAGAAGCATATAATATCGGACTCTAAATTCTGTATAATTTGCTGCAACCCAGATTGTATGTGTTTTATGTGTGTTTAAATAAATATATTAAATACACATGTGTATACATACACACATATACAACAGTTCCAAGACTGACTGACTTCATTTGAAATGGTTGAATCTGCAGAGTGGTTCAGCCATGATTAAGAACTGAGATTTAGTACAAGAGAGAAAAGAACTTACTGTAACGAATACTCTTAGCTACAAAACCCAGTATAGAGCACTTGGGGGATGGGATGGGGCGGGTTGGTGAGACAATCAGATCGGTAAATTGATTAAATGCTCCTAACCCTGTAACTTTGTGCATAGAGCACCCTGTGCTGTGGAAATAACTGTTCTTAGATCTCATTGTAACTGGACTGTTCAGGTTGCCCAGAGGGAAAGAACATTCCTAATCTAATAAAATAAACTTTTATTTTGTTATTCCATTAGTTACTTACGTTTATTTTTATAGTTAAACTACTATAGGTGGCTAACTGCTACCTGTATCATGTGCCTTATTCACTGTTCCTACTCAATATAAAATGTCAAGATTTGGTTCAGTTTCTTTGCAGGGAACTGTGAATGAGACCTTCCCCAACATTTGGTTACTGAAATCTTCCAAGCAGTTTCTGAAAGCTTTCCAATTTTTGTCTTGAACATTGAATTTAGATTGCTGTTTGTGTTGTATTAGTGATACATATTAAATGCTCAGTAGGCCTGCAGATGTCCATTTTCTAAACATAAAATACTTCAAAAGTTATTCTCAGTTAACCTCAACGCTCCTTCATAATACTTCCATTTTAAGCTCATAAGGATGAAGGGAGGGTTGTCTTAAAAGAAGATCCCAAAGTTGGAGATACTTTGTCCTTGAGATTCTAGCCAAGTCCAAATAACTATGAAAGTTCATTTATCACTTTTATCATCAAAGCACTTTAACTTACAGTACTGTCTAAAATGCATGGAGGAGAAATTGCTCTGTTTTACAAAGAAAGAAAATAGGCTAGATAACTTGTCCAAGAGTTCGCCATTTCTTCTGCCTGGGACTAGGCATTGTACTACCTCTTTGTTGCATATTTTCTCATTCTGGTCTCAGAATAACCTAGTGGCTCTTAACTACACTGTACTTTTTAAAAACCACATCAAAGATTATAGAAATACCTATCACTACTATTGTTAGAGGATACATGTCTGATCCCCGTGCAGAGTTAGCAGCTAATCGGAGCCTGCATTTTGGCTGGTTATTAGGAGCCGTCCGTGGAAGAGTGGTTCGCCTCATCTTGCAGGTGAGGGCAGGCAGTCCTCATGTGATGACTGACACATATGACAGTTAAGACTAAATGGCTTAGGGTGATTTGACAAATACCCAAGTAATATGTAGCTGTTAGTGTAGTTATTCAAGTGAATTTCCAATGTAAAGAATTTTGGATAGTCTACTGGAACTTGTTATGGGATTTATTTCAGAACTGATAGCTACAAACACAAAACAGCCAATGTCGTTTTGATCTCACCATTTATCCTTAGAAAGGATGATCTGTGGGTCTTTAAAGAAGATAATAAGCAGTGAGCACTATGGGACAGTTTTGACTCTCAGAAACAGGAAAATGTGTGGACCCTTCAGGTTTTTCATATATCTTTGGGGATAAAATTGGTATTTAAGAGTTTTGCTTTTCTATTTAATTACCCAAGATAGACAACTAGGTGCTTAAACAGTCCCTACCATTGAAGTAGAAAGGCATCTTCAGGGTTTTTGTTTTTTGCTTTTGTGGAATTAAACTCAATTTTTAAGGCAACTTGTTGGTTTTTCTCTAGGCTGTAGTATTTAGGATGGGAAGAATAATATAACATTCTTGTGAAGAGCAGTTTTCAGGCAATGATAAGGACATTTTCAGGGTAGGAGCCACTTTGCTTGTAAATCAATAACATGCTGATATGTATGTAGCATCTCTTAACGACGCCATTAGTAATTCAGGGGTCTCAAGTAATCCAGGAGTCTCAAATGCAGATGTCAAAAGAGCCAGGTAAATACTTGTCTGAAATAGACTACCCTGGGCTAGGTGGACCCCTTATGGAAATTATTTCATTGCTTTGAGTTTTGACCAGGCATCGGTATTTTTAAAATCCCTTTTCTCATACCCACCCTTGATGTGCAGACCAGGTTGAGACCCTTGATTTAGATGACTATAGTTACAGAGAAGGTAGAGGCCAGCAACACTAGGTCGTAAGGAACAAAAGAATTGAAGGCAAGTTCAAGGCTCAGGGTAGTGCCTCATTGGATATCCTGGCTGAGTGGGTTTTGTGGAATGGTGTCTCCCAAGGGTCCGGTGTGCAGTGCCCAGTGTGTCTTCTGTCAGTTTTCTGGAAAGTGGTCCCCCTTGGAGACAGCAATTCACAAATTCTTTTTTGTTGTTGGAGTCTCACTCTCGCCCAGACTGGAGTGCAGTGGCAAGCTCTGGCCACCGCATCCTCGACCTGCTGAGCTCTGGCAATCCTTCCGCCTCAGCCTTCCAAGTAGCTGGAACTACAGGTGTGCGCTACAACGCCTGGCTAATTTTTTAAAAATTTTTATTGTGAAGAGAAGGTCTCACCAAGTTGCCCGAGTGGGTCTTGAACCCGCAGGCTCAGGCAATCCACTCGCCTCGGCCTCCCAAAGTGCTGGGATTACAGGCTGAACCACACTGAGCCTGGCCCACAAATTCTTTACTGAGAAGTAGAAATGAGAAACATGTCAGCAGGCAGTACATTCTCTTCTCAAGGCAGAGAGATCTGGGACAGTAAATCAGTATATAGGACCCGAACCAAATGAAGTTGAGTGGTTATAAGCAAAGCTGCCATTAACCTATTTGCATCAAGTCAATGCACAGTACTGTTTAATCACTTAAAGTTCAGAGCACTTAAGAGTTCACAAGTTTCTTACTTTTATTTTTCATTGTTTCGATAATCTTGTGTCTTAGTGTAGTAGAAAGAATATTGATATTGATATTTCTCAGCCATAGTTTTCCTTTTTGTAAAATGGGGATACTAACAGAATCATAATTTGTTGAGTGCTTCTTGCCAGATCCCTTACTGTATTTTCTAAGCTGCCCTAAAACAAAGTAGGTATTGCTATGCTATTTTTTAAGTGAGGAAATAGGACTGTTCACTCACCCAAAAGTTACATACTGAGTGAATAGCAACGTCTTGCTTGTCAGATTCCATAGGCTACTTCTGTGCTATGTTGTCTGTTTCATAAGAATGAGGATCAGAGAAAATGCAATAACAAAGCCTAGTTACAAATAATAAGGACATCAGTGCTAAGGTAGGCAAGAAATAAGGATTCAGACCTGTCTGGTAGACTTCCAAAGGCAGGGATGAGATTGAACTCAGGAACTAGAAAGCTGTTCTGAGCCCCTGAACTGGTATCATCTTCCATCTATAGGTGTACGTCTTTGACAGCTTCTGCTTTTCCTGTCAATTACCCCATAGCTCCAGGTGTTATATGTTAACTCTATTCTAGACACATGTAAACAGAGCCACTCAGATTCATGGGGCAGGGTCATCAATACAAACATGGCTTTTGGGATCTTATCCCAGTGGATTGGGAGGAATATCTTGGAGATCATGGTTAACTGGTTTCCTATCATGAAAATTGTCTTTGAAAAAACAAATGTCATGAAAGTTAAAAAATAAGTGTAAGGAGTTAGTATGTAATAATTATGACATAAATAGTGTTTACCAAATGCTTCATGTCCACCTCATTAAAAAAAAAATTTTTTTTAAGAGACAGTCTCGGCTGAGGTGAGTGGATTGCCTGAGCCCGCGGGTTCATGACCCGCCTGGGCAACTTGGCGAGACCTCATCTCTGCAATAAATCAAAAAATTAGCCGGGCGTGGTAGCGCACGCCTGTAGTTCCAGCTACTTGGAAGGCTGAGGCGGAAGGATCGCTGGAGCCCAGCAGGTTGAAGCTGTGGTGGCCGGGAGTGGCCACTGCCCTCTAGTCTGGGCGACAGAGTGAGACTCCAACTCAAAAAAAAAAAAAAGAGTCACGCTGGGCATAGTGGCTCATGCCTGTAATCCCAGCACTTTGGGAGGTTGAGGTGAGAGGATTGTCTGAGTCTGGGGGTTTGAGACCAGCGTGGGCAACTTGGCAACCTTGTCTCTACAATAAATCAAAAAATGAGCCAAGCATGATGGTGCATGCCTGTAGTTCCAGCTACTTGGAAGGCTGAGGCAGAAGGATCGCCTGGGCCCAGCAGGTCAAGGCTGCGGTGTGCCCTGAAGCCTGGATAACAGAGTGAGACTCCAACTCAAAAAAAAAAAAGACAGTCTTGCTATGTTTGCCCAGGCTGGTCTTAAGCGCCTGGGCTCAAGTGACCCTGCCTCAGCCTGCCAAGTAGCTGGGACCATAGACATGCACCACTTCCTCTCGGACCTTCCATCTCATTTACTTCTCACAGTCCTATGATGTAGTTATCATCTTAATTTTATAAATAAGAACATGGAAGCTCAAAGAAGTTGGATAACTCTCCTGAGTTCATCCCATTAGTAAGTGGTGGTTTCAAACTTAGGTTTCTTCAGTCAGCATCTGCAGTGGCAGGCACTGGAGATACAGCAATGAACAAAGGGTCTGTTGGGTTGTCTTAAACATTTAACCTTGATTTCATGAAGAGACTGGATTGCTAAGGTCACCCAGTCAGTTAATAGCAGAGCTGGAGCCTTATTGGGCCTCTATATTATTTTCACCATACTATAGCTGTTTCTCACACAGACTCATCAAAAGCACCTGTTAAAATTATATAGGCTGATTAGGAGACTTTCAAACTTAGATTTCCCTGGAAACTCAATTCTTATCTTGGCTCTTCTATGTTCAAAACAGATGCTTCTTTTGTTGGTAACCTCAGATAATACTAAGAAGGACTCAAAATATGCCTTCTTCCTCTCACTTTTGAGAGTCATTTTAATGAGTTAAGAAGCAAGCCTTATATTTCCAAACCCTTTCCAGAAGGCCAACCTTACTTATTTTGAGCTCCTGACACTGGCTTTTTACAAAAAATTTTTTAAAAATGGGTTCTTACTATGTTGCCCAGGCTGGAGTGCAGTGACTATTCACAGGCACAATTATAGTTCAGTACAGCCTTGAACTCCAGAGTTCACACCATCCTCCTGCCTCAACTTCCCAAGTAGTTGGGACCACAGGTGCACACCATCACCCCTAGCTGACATTGGCTTTATATGCATAAAGTAACATTTCCTAAGTAATATTTTGTCTCTTGACATTTGTAAATCCCCCTTCACTGACTACACCTGTTTAAAAGTTCAGTATTTGCTCTTTAAGTCACCTGCCTTTTGCCATGGAGAATGCAAGTTTCAGCGTGAGAATCTGGAAGGTAATGATAGAAATATAAAACCAATTCTTTACAGTAGCCAGTTTATTCCCCAGAAAGCTCTTTAGGCTTAAAACTTGTTTCTGTAAGTTTTAGATATCCTTCTGATGGATAAAATTTGTTTCTATATGCAAGGTAACAAAGCAGCCCTGGAAGCCACTTCAGGGCACTTTTTTTTTCTTTTTTTAGTTGGAATCTCACTCTGTCACCCGGACTGGAGTGCATTGGCACACTCCCAGCCACCCCTGCGTCGACCTGCTGGGCTCTGGTGATCCTTCCGCCTCAGCCTTTCAAGTAACCAGAACTACAGGCACCTGGCTGATTTTTTTTTTTTTTTTAATTGTAGAGCCATCTCGCCAAGTTGCCCCAGCTGGTCTCCAACCCTCAGGCTCAGGCAATCCACTTGCCTCAGTCTCCCAAAGTGCTGGTATTACAGGCTGAGCCACTGAGCCTGGACTCAGGGCACTTTAAATGGCTCTTCTTAAGAGTTAACAAATCTAGGGCTTGTGCAGGGAGGATCTAGCTCTGTGGAGTCAATTGGCCAAGGTAGGATTCCTGAGGATTGAGCAAACATACATGCAGCAGGCTTTCATCCCAAGTTTTCTTAGGAACCCTATCCAAAAACACCACTCCTTGAATTTCCCACCTTCCTCTTGCAGGGTAACTCCTTTGCCATGTGTACTCCCACCTCTTCAGGGCACATCATTTTCTCAGAGGGAGTGTAGCATTAAATAATAACCAGCATTTATAGAGCACTTCCTGTGCACCTACTTGGGCAGCAGACATTTGAATGAAAGGCTTTAAAAGTGTTAAGTTCTTGTACCTGCTCTCAAGTCATTTATAACCCAGTCGCTGGTCTTCCTGGTATGAACAAAGTTGTTTGCTTGTTAATAAATTCCTACCACATACCCTGACTTCTGGTTTGTTTCTAACTAATGAGGGCAAAAACCATTTAGTTTTCTAATAAGGGAGGAAGAATGACCTGAGTGTCCACCTGCTTTGGAAAAGATGTCTGCTTTGTTTTAAAAAATTTTTATTTTAAAGATGTGGGGTACAATTCAGGATTGGGTATACAAATGGTCATTGTACAGGTAAAGTTTGGGCCTCACTTTGGTCCCCACTTCTCCTGGTTTGAGATCAGGTACCCTTATTGATGAAGTGTGCACCCCCCATCCCCTGGCAGTGTCCTGCTACTGCCAATGCCTTTCTTATAGTATGATAATTGTTCAGGGTCCATATATGAGTGAGAACAAGTGGTACTCAGTTGCTTGTTTCTGTGATAGATCACTGAGTCTGAGTATTATAGACTCTAAATCCATCCAAGTTGCTGCAAAGTTCATAATTTTGTCCTTTATGGCTGCGTAATACTCCATCACGTATATGTACCACATTTTAACAATCCAGTTCACTTTCAATGGGCAGCACGGTTAGTTCCATGTTTTTGCTATTGTGAATAATGCTGCAATAAACATGCGTGTGCAGGTATCTTTTTCGTAGAGTGATTTGAGTTCCTCTGAGAATATTCCCAGTATATTCCCAGAAGGGGACTGCTGGGTTGTATGGAAGGTCGATTGATGCCTGCTTTGGATAGGAAATTACTTTGTAACTAATTTGGAGCATTGTAAAGGTCATGGCAGCAAATGCTAGAGAATGGGCTTAATGAAAATTGATAGTGTTATGCATGTCTTTGAATAATTAATTTTTGCCTTATCATTTTGACTTTCCTGCAATAAAGTAGGTTAACCATTGTACTTTTAAGGAACTCCATCATATATTCGTGTAAAAATCAAATTAGTACAAGTCAGTGCCTTACAATAGCCAAATGGTTACTCACTAACCAATGGAAATAAAAGACTGTTGATGCCATAGACTCGCTTCACAGATTCTAAATGCTATCTCTTTGGGACACTAGACTATGTTCTCTTTAATATGAATTCCATAGTCAAGGACCCAGCCCTGAACAGATAAGAGCCCCCAAATCACACTGAAGCAAACAAATCGGATAGATCAGTAAAGGGTTGGAGACAGATGCTCCTGGAATAGAAATCCACCACTTGACCTTTATTTTAAATTGATACATAGAAATTAATAGACCAGGCGGTGCCTCACACCTGTCATCCCAACACTTTGAGAGGCGGAGGTGAGAGAATAGCCTGAGCCCAGGGGTTTGATACCAGCCTGGGCAACTTGGGCGAGACCTCACCTCTACAATAAATCAAAAATTTAGCCAGGTGTGGTGGTGCATGCTTGTAATTCCAGCTACTTGGAAGGCTGAGGCAGAAGGATCATCTGAGCCCAGCAAGTCAAGGTTGTGGTGACCATGAGCATTCCAGCATGGGTGACAGAGTGAAGAAAAGAAAAAAGAAAAATTAATATAGTAAACTACACACATCTTAACTGTTCAGTTTGCTGTTTTGACAATTACATATACCTGTGTAATAACCACTTAGAAGAAGATACAGAACATTACAATTAACCTAGAAAGTTCTCTTGGGTACCTACCTTTAAAATTCTCCCTGAGCCCCTCCCACTCTAGTGCTCCCTTGCTGATTTTTATTACTAAATCTTTGTTTTGCCTCCTTGTGGACTTTATATAAATGGAATCATATAATATGTATTCTTTTGTACCTGACTTCTTTCACTTACAATGTTTTAAAGACTCTTTATTATTGTATGTATCAGTAGATCATCTTTGTTGCTGAGTAGTATTTCATTTTATAAATATACCACAATTTGTTTATCCATTCTCCTCTTGATGGACTTTTAGGTTGTCTCCAGCTTGGGGCAATTACAAGTAACGTTACTATGGACATTCTTTTTTTTTTTCTTTTTGAGTTGGAGTCTCACTCTGTCACCCAGACTGGAGTGCAGTGGCACGCTCCCAGCCACCGCAGCCTCCACCTACTGGGCTCTGGTGATCCTTCTGCCTCAGCCTTCCAAGTAGCCGGACTACAGGTGCGCACTACCACGCCCAGCTCATTTTTGACTTATTGTAGTGACGAGGTCTCACCAAGATGCCCAGGTGGGTCTCGAACCCGCAGACTCAGGCAATCCACTCACCTTGGCCTCCAAAGTGCTAGAATTATAGACTGAGCCACCGAGCCTGGCCACTATGGACATTCTTACACAAGGTGTTTGGGTTTGGTCTTATTTATTTATTTATTTACTTGGTGGATATATATTTTTCACTTCTCTTGGAAAAATACTTGAGAGTAGAAAATTATTGGTTCATATAGTAAGTGTATGTTTTTAAGAGACTGCCTACCTGGAGGGACTCAGTAGCTCAGCCTGTAATCCCAGCACTTTGGGAGGCCAAGTCGAGAGGATTGCCTGAGCCTGCGCTTCAAGACCAGTCTGAGCGATTTGGTTAGATCTTGTCTCTACAATAAATCACAAAAACTAGCTGGGTGTGGTGGCATGTGTCTGTAGTTCCAGCTACTTGGAAGGCTGAGGCAGAAGAATTGCCTAAGCCAAGCAGGTCGAGGCTGCAGTGGCCGTGAGTGTGCCACTGCACTCCAGCCTGGGCGTAAAGAGTGAGGCTCCAACTTAGGAAAAAAGAAAAGAATGAAAGAAACTACCCTCCTGTTTTTCAAAGTGATTTTACCATTTTGTACTCCTATAAGTGTTATATGAGAGTTCCAGTTGCTCCACACCTCTCTCAACATTTACTGTTGTGTTTTTTATGTTAGCCATTTTAGTGGGTGTAAAATAAGTCTGATTTTAATGTATATTACATTTCGATGATGGTTGATACTGAGCACTTTTTCATATGCTGATCTTCCATTTGTAAATCTTTCATGAAACATCTATGTCTTTTCTCATTTTAAAATTGAGTGTTTTTTATTGTAGATATTAATGTTATTATTATTTTGAGTTGGAGTCTCACTCTGTTGCCCAGGCTGGAGTGCAGTGGCACACTCATGGCCACTGCAGCCTCGATCTGCTGGGCTCAGGCGATCCTTCTGCCTGAGCCTTCCAAGTAACTGGAACTACAGGCGTGAGCTACCACGCCTGGCTTATTTTTTGATTTATTGAGGTGTCACCAAATTTCCCAGACTGGTCTCGAATCCCTGAGCTCAGGCAATCCTCTAGCCTCGGCCTACTGAAGTGTTAGGATTACAGGCTTGAGCCATTGTGCCCGGCCAAGAGACAAGTATCTTACCAGTTGGTGTTTCCTTCTCAAAATTGTATTTATTTATTTTAACTTTTTCAGGTGTCAGATGCATACCTGGCAATTTAATTTTTTTATTTTTTTGTGAGTTGGGGTCTTACTGTGTCACCCAAGCTGGAGTGCAGTGGTGCACTCATGGCCACTGCAACTTCGACCTGCTGGGCTCAGGTGATCCTTCTGCCTCAGTGTTCCAAGTAGCTGGAACCACAGGCGTGCACCACCACGCCCGTCTAATTTTTTTATTTATTGTAGAGACGAGGTCTTGCCAAGTTGTCCAGGCTGGTCTTGAACCCTTGGGTTCAGGCAATCCTCTTGCCGTGGCCTCCCAAAGGGCTGGGATTATAAGTGTGAGCCACTGTACATGGCCTATCTCTCATTTTTTAAACATAAATGAAAGCATACTGTATTCTGCACACTTGTTTCATGAAACTATTTTACCATCTTGAGAACTTTGACAGGTTACATAATATGTTTATTTACACCATTACTGGTGGTGAACATTTGGATGTTTCTAGTATTTTTTCTTAAAACAATGTAGTGTATATGCCTTTGCCCACATTGATTGTTATTGAGTATATCCATGGTATCAGGATGTGCATATTTAAAATGATTCATGAAACCCCTGGAGCTTTTTAGTGGCATTTTAGTGGTGTTTCCCAAAGTGTTGGCTGGGCTCTCAGGAGTCTGTGGTATGGGTTTTTGGGAGGACTGGATACTTCAAAAGAGGCATGAGATGCTAGAGACTTGCCCAGCAGGTGGCATCAGAACAAAGCTGGCTGTGGACACTGAGTATGAATGACATATTAAAATATTTAAAATGTAGAAACTCAACAGTAGCACCTTCTTTATACATAGATTGGGAATGTTAAAAAAGCCACTGATGCCTGATTTCTCTTCTGCCTCCTCAGCCCCTATCATAAAAATAGATCAATGCCATTTTGTTAGAATACCTAGCACAGATATACGACTTGAATGATCCTGATAAGCAGGGTCACATTTGAGACTTTCTAAGGGAAATGAAGACCCATCTGTAACACAAGAAACATACCTCTTTGTGATTTCTGTGATTTTCTTGTGAAGATATTCTGTTTTTAAGAGATTTTTCTAAGTATGTATCTAATTAAGGCACTTTAACTTTGGTGATTGTAATTTGAGAAACCAATGTGCTTTCTTATTGAAAGGCCCTTGCACTGAAAGTGCTCTATCTTCCTCCCAAGATCTGGAGTTAAAGGAGAGATTTTAAAACATACAATAATATTATTTCATTAAATAAAGTTTCATTTACTCCTCACAGGCCCACTTTCAGGGAGATTTTACATATTGTGAAATAGACTCATGAGCTTTCTACACACATCTTCGTCCTGAAGACTTCCAGTCTTAGTAACTGGTTCTCCCATCCATCCAGCTGCTTTTAAAGTTAGAAACCTGGCAATCTTCCTTTGACATCCATCTCCCTTCCTCTCATTCTCTCACATCCAATTCTGCACCATAAGAGGTGTTTTTTTCTACCTCCTACTTTTCTTAAGAATCCGTTTACTTTTTCTCCATTGCTTTTGTCATCCCACCAGACCAAATGAACTGTTTCATTGTCTCATTTGCAGTATCCTTTAGTTTCCTCTGGTTTATCAATCCTTGTCACCCTGCCGATCCATTCTCCACTTTTTTTTTTTTTGAGTTGGAGTCTCACTCTGTTGCCCAGGTTGGGGTGCAGTAGCACGCTTATGGCCACTCCAGCGTCGACCAGCTGGGCTCCGACGATCCTTCTGCCTCAGCCTTCCAAGTAGCCAGAACTACAGGTGTGTGCTACCATGCCCAGGTAATTAAAAAAAAAAAATTTATTGTAGAGACACGATCTCGCCAAGTTGCTAGGGCTGGTCTTGAATCCGCAGGCTGGGATTACAGGCTCAGCAACCGAGCCCAGCCTTCTTCGCTCTTTAGCTAACATGAACTCTAAATGTTCATCCTGATCATGCCATTCCTGGCTCAAAACTCTCTAGTGCCTTCCCAATGCCCTTACAAGAAATTCCTCAAATGGCCTTTGTGGATCTGCGCCACTTGTCTCTCCTACCTCTTTTCCTATTGTTACAACCCTTTCCCCCTTTCTCCTTTCCAGACATACTGGTTTTTCTGTGCTGCAAACTGGCCAAGTTTCTTCCATTCTCAGGGCCTTTGCACAAGTTCTTCCTTTGCCTTAGAATTCTTTCCTGGTCTGTACACTTTCTTGTCCCCTTACCACAAGCTAATGCCTTATCCTTTAGGTCTTGTTGTCAACATCTCTTACTTAGGGAAAACGTTCCTGTTCAAACATGTCTAGACTAGATCCCCCTTGTTATTCTTCTGTTTGTCCTTTTTAGCATTTATCACAATCCTAATGATACAGTTATGTCGTACATCCACATAGTACAAAACTCAAATTATACAGAAGATACACAGTAAAAAGTCTTTTCTTCCCTGTCCCCCTACTACTTGTTTCTCCTCCTTGGAATAACCACTTTTAGCATTTTGATTTTTTTTTTTTTTTGAGTCGGAGTCTCACTCTTGTTGCCCAGGCTGGACTGCAGTGGCATGCTCACAGCCCCGGTAGCCTCGACCTGTTGGGCTCAGGTGATCCTTCCACCTCAGCCTTCCATGTAACTGAAACTACAGATTTTTTTTTTTTTTTGAGACAGGATTTTACTCTGTTGTCCAGGTTGGAGTGCGGTGGCATTATCTCGGCTCACCACAGCCTTGAACACCTGAGCTCAAGCGATCCTCCTGCCTTAGCTTCCCCAGTAGCTGGGACTGCATGCACAGCTAATGCACACCATGCCTGGCTAATTTTTTTTCTATTTTTTATAGACAGGGTTTTGCTTTGTTGCCCAGGCTGGTCTTAAATTCCTGGGCTCAAGCAGTCCTCTGGTCTCAGCCTCCCAAGGTGCTGGGATTACAAGCATAAGCCACCATGCCCAACCATCTTGGTTCAAAATTCAGATTATACAAAAGGTATAAAAAGTTTTCTTTTTCCTGTCCCCCTCCTACTCACTTCTCCTCCTTAGAAGTAACCACTTTTAGCATTCTGAATATCCTTCCTGAAATATTTTCTAAGTATACAAGTACATAATATTCCTCTTTTATTTTTTGCCTTCTCTTTTAACATAAGTATTATATGCATTCTTCTGCACTTTGTTATTAACATATCTTGACAATTCTATATTAATATGTAAATAGTTGCCTCTTTCACGTGCCGCTTAGTGTGGACTTAACCATAATTTATGTAACCTCTGTTGCGGGCATATAGGTTGCTTTCAGGCTTTTGGTAATTACGAACAATGCTGCACTGAATATCACTGTATGTATTTCCACACCTATACCTATAGAATAAAGTAATAGAATTGAAATAATTGCGTTAAAGGTTATGTGCATTTTTAATTTTGGTAATTACCGCCAGTCTGCTCTCAATGAATTCATATTCCCACTAGTGAATGCCTGTTTCCTCACAACTATGTCAGCGAAAACTGTTCTTTGCCAATATAAGAGATGGAAAGTATCTCTTGGCAACTTTATTTGCAGGTTCTTGCTTCCTTGCAAAGTTATATTTTCATGTTTAAGTGCCGTTTGTTATTTCTTAGTTGGTAAACTGTTTCTTTATAAACTTTGCTTATGTAACATTTAATGTCTGACTAACTCGCTACACTTCAAACTCGGTCCTTGGGGTGCAGGGACCCTGTATGTTTTGTTCATCTCATAGTTCCAGGCACTCCAATGAATGAGGCTCAAGAAAACGACTGGCTGAGGTCGTGCAGGATTCAAGACCAAAACTCACGTCTCACCCCAAAGCCCACATGTTTCCCAGTGGAAACACTACGCACTGGGAGTCAGATGGGTAACTGAAAACGCCAGAAGCATGTTGGGAAGTGAGGACCTTGGCAAAAAAGGCGAAGGCATGTTTATCCACAGCCGGAGCCGCTATCCAGATCTAATTTACTGCCTTGCAAGAATGCAGGCCCATTGTCGGCCCTTTATCCCGAGGCCGGATTTCTTGTGAAATCTTTCGATTTTTAAATATTTCCAATCAAAAGACCGCGGCACAAACGCAGCCCACCGGCAGCCACTTTGCAAACTCTGGCTTTAACAAGAGTAAGAGGCTGATGGGGCGAATACCTCGGCTGCACAGTGACAGTCAAGAAACAGGGAGGTCTGACTATAAGGCGAGAATAAGATTCTCTGCCTGAGGGTCCCGGAAGGAGGACTGAATTAGATACACACTGGAGACAGAGAAGGGTAGGGCAAAGTGGCGGAGGACCGCGCCGCCATCCCAGGTGGGGCTGGCCAATTCAGCCCGCGTGGCCGGAGGCTTCCCCAGCAGCTTACAGACAACGGTGAGGGGGACGGGACATCCTGGGATGAAGGGCACAAGCGACGGCGCGAGCTCTGACCAACTCTCCCAGACCCACGTTGTCGGCCAGTTGGACCCAACATTCCTCGACTCCCCGAAGTCACTCTGCAATTTGCTTCCTTTCCTGCTCAGGCTCCTCCCCTTCCGCCACAGCCCTCCGACTTCCGTTTGCCCCGTCGTCTGGGAAACGGCCGACTTCCGGCCGCGCAGCGGTAGGCGGAGCCAAGATGGCTGAGAAGGCAATCGGGACGGTGAGCGCCGAGATTCTGCGCGGTGTCCTGGCTTCCGGGCTGGACAGGACAGAGCAGGGCAGCGATGCAGGGCGGTGGGCGGCCTCTGTCCCACGCGACCGCTTCTGGGGAGAGGCGAAGTCGAGTCCCGAGTGGCTAGGGTGGGCGGGCGACCAGGTCCCGCTCGTGCTCCCGGGAGCTGGTGGCCGGGGGCAAGTGACTCCTCCGCGGCTCGGGGCCTGTTCCCACTGGGCGGCGGGCCCTCTCGGGTGCGCTGGACGGACAGGGGACATCTTTCCTAGAAATGTTTCTTCTAGCCCCAGCGAACTCCCGGGGTTGGGATTGGGATCACTACCACTTATGTAGACGGGTTCTGTTAATCCCGGGGATTAGGAGTTTAATACAGCGACAGCCCGGCAGCTTTAAGCCATCGCTGCCTTCTGCCAGCTGGCAGAACAGCGCTTTCACCGTGGGGATTTTTTTTTTTTTTTAATTTAAAAAATTTTTAGCTGGTCGCGATCGCTCACGCCTGTCATCTCAGCACTTTGGGCGAGAGGATTACCTGAGAGCCTAGGGTTCGAGACCAACCTGGGCAACTTGGCGTCGTCTCTACAGTAAATCAAGCAATTAGCTGGGTGTGGTGGTGTACGCCTGTAGTTCCAGCTACTTGGAAGGCTGAGGCAGATGGATCGCCTGAGCCCAGCAGGTCGAGGCTGTGGTGGCTGTCAGCGTGCCACTGCACTCCAGCCTGGGTGACAGAATGAGACTCCGAATAAAAAGAAATTATTTAAAAAGGTGTGGGGGTACAATTCAGGGTTAGGTACATAAGTGGGTATCGTACAGGTAAAGTTTGGACCTCCTCTTGGTCCCTACTTCTCCTAGTTTGGGATCAGGTGCCCTTATTGATGTTATGTGTCGTTCTCCCCCGCCTCCCCCGCAGTATCCCCCTACTGCCAATCCCTTTCTTACAGCATTGTGATAAACATTCAGGGTCTGCTTATGAGTGAGATCATGTGGTACTCAGATCTTTGTTTCTGTGATACATCGCTGAGTATGATAGGCTGGCTAAATGCGTCTAAGTTGCTGCGAAGTCCATCATTTCTCCGTGGTGACTAAGGTTAGGAAATGCTGTTTTGGAATTCAGTCCAAGTCTGAGTTAGGTGTTAACGCCACAGAACTGCTGATGCAGAGGAGCCCTGGTGAATTCCGGATGACCCAGGCATGTTTCCATCATTGGATCTAATTTCTGTAAAGTCCCAGTCTAAAACCTTGTCGACGTTGCTTTAGTTATTAGGGTTCAAAGCACGTTCTAGTCAGGTGTGGTGGCTCACGCCTGTCATCACAGCACTTTGGGAGGTGGAGGAGAGGGAATTGCCTGAGCCCAGCAGTTTGAGACCAGCCTGGGCAACTTGGCGAGACTTTCTCTCTGCAATAAATAAAAAAATTGACCTGGCATGGTGGCATTCACCTGTAGTCTCAGCTGCTCTGGAGTCTGAGAGGGAAGGTTCATCTGAGCCCAGGAAGTCAGGCTGCAGTGAGCCCTGATCATGCCTCCACTTCTGCCTGGGCAAACAGGGTGAGACTCCAACTCAAAAAAAAGCATGTTCTGCCCTGTAGTTAGAATGATTTTAGTTATTCGAAATTTGTTACCAATAGCTACAATACGTAATAAAATAACAGCCCAGACAATGCAACAGCAGCCTTTGTCTGATTTACAACTTAGCTTTGGCGAAGAAGCAAGGCTGGTGTTATTGGATAGGAGCCTTTTGTTTGTTTTCTATTCTTTCATTTGCAGAGTAATCACCTTATTTTAGTCTGAAAACTCTAAATACAGAGAAGGAAACACAAAACAAAGATTTTTGTTACATTAGGCATTAAAAAAAATTAAATAGCATGATTAATGTTACTGGGTTTTAGATACTAAAAACATATGGAAGAAAATACTCCACCTAAATAATCTTAAATGTAAGATGTGGGTAACATGACATTGCTATAAATATAGTTTACGTTCTAGTGTCCGTCGCCTGTATAGATTAGTGTTTGTATGTTTTCTTTTGAGTCAGGATCTCACTCTCATGCAGCCATTAAAAATAATATTACTGCCATTAAAAATGTTGATTTGGAGGGATTTCCATGGTGTACATTTAAATAAAGGGTAGATGTGGAGTGGGGTATATTGTGTGATCTTAGTTTTGTGACACAAAGGATGTGGATATATGGGTATAGAAGAAAGAAAACTTAAAGATTCAAAATACACAGAGAATTTTGAATAAATGTGTATAAAAATCTGAGAATGCTACAGTAAAACCCCTGAGACCAGAAGACATCCCAGCAAAACTGAGTGAAACTAGTCTAGTGTGGGACACATAGAAATTCTAATATGCTACCAAAATCACTCACAGATTATTTCTTATATATTATATGTTTTATGTATATATTGTATCCAGTTCCTTAGACAAAACTTGAGGACTGATAGTTCTAAGTATATATAATAAATGGCTTAGAGTTCTTTTTTGTTTTTTTGAGTTGGCGTCTTACTCTGTTGCCCAGGCTGGAGTGTAGTAGCACACTCATGGCCACCCCAGTGTCAGCCTGCTGGGTTCTGACAATCTTTCCGCCTCACCCTTCCAAGTAGCCGGAACTGCAGGTGCTTGCTACTGTGCCCTGCTCGTTTTTTATTTATTGTAGAGACGAGGTCTCGCCAAGTTGCCCGGGCTGCTCTCAAACCCACGGGCTCAGGCAATCCACTTACCTCTGCCTCTCAAAGTGCTGGGATTACAGGCTGAGACACTGAGCCTGGCTGGCTTAGAGTTCTTTGTTGTTGTTGTGCCAGGGTCTCACTCTGTCACCCAGCCTGGAGTGCAGTGGCATGATCAGGGCTCACTGCAGCCTTGACCTCCTGGGCTCAGGCAGTCCTTGCGCCTTAGTCTCCTGAGTATCTTGGACTAATAGTGCTGACTATGTTTTTTATTTTT
>CAUYQG010176527.1:0-12607 GCA_963574415.1 Tarsius wallacei
GTGGTAGCGCGTGCCTGTAGTTCCAGCTACTTGGAAGGCTGAGGTGGAAGGATCGCCGGAGCCCAGCAGGTCGAGGCTGCGGTGGCCGGGAGCGGCCACTGCACTCCAGTCCGGGCGACAGAGTGAGACTCCAACTCAAAAAAATAAAAATAAAAATAAAAATAAATAAATAAATAACAGAGGAAGGACATCTTTCATGTCACTGGGAAAATAAATCTCCATATGGCTCTCTTTCAATCACAGAGACTGGTGGGCGAGGAGGGATGAGGCGGGATGAGACCCAGAGTACACGGAGAAAGAGCATACTCATTTGCTTTTGGATATGTGAGAAGATTCCCAGAGCAGAGACTCAGGACAGAGTCTGAGTCCAGAAGAAAAGGCGGGAACAAAAGATAATAGTAAAGTGACACTGTGGTGGCTGAAGATTGTTTTTGATGTTTTGTTTCCACTTTCTGTTCAAGATGTCTGCTCTGCTAGGTACAAAATACCATGTACTCTCAAACATGGAGTGAAGACTGTTACGCATAAATACCCATTGAAGGTATTTTTAAAAATATAATCCAAAGAAAAGAAGGTGAATACGGCATTTGGCTCAGCATGGGATACAGAGAAGGGAACTTGTGTGGGAATGAGAAGCTAAGAATAAAGATTAAGGTCTCCTACAAGTGGAAACTAGGAGCGAGGTCTGAACTGACATTACGCCCCAGAAAGGTGTAGAAATCTCCGTGAACACAGAGATCAGAGGGTCTGTGCTGACATCTGGATTGTATTATTGACACTGTTGGTATTGTTATTACTGTCCACTATGAGCCCAAACAGAACACACACAGCCCAGTTCTCAAATACATCAAAGGCGTGGTGGGGGCCCCTTATGGGTGAGGGATGTGTGAGAAGTATCATCACCAGCTCTCTCTGTGTCTCTAAGAATCGCTGACATTTCTTCATACTCGCAAGCTTGGAAAATGCTGCCGCTTCCTGCGGCTGACACGTGGGTAGCCAGGATGGTCTCATGCCAGTTGCTACAAATGGCCGCTTCGTCTTCAGCCTTCATCTAATGGAAGGTGAACAGCAGGTACCCTGAAGGTGGCCCTTCCTTTTCCAGAAATTGAAATCTGCCACAGAGCACTGTGACTCCTCAGAGTTTAGTAAATCAGAGCCAATCTGCACCATGTAAGGAATGCAGTCCCTGTGCCCTGCTGACCTCCTTGGCAGGAGCAGTTTTCCTGCCCCTTACAGACAATGTTTTCCGTATTCTTTCTTTTCTGTGGGCGAAGAAATTTCAGTGATTAGAGCTTTGGATTGTTTCACATGTAAAAATGTGCTTTGAAGATGCAGCATTCAAAAGTCTTTTAGAAAAACCTTGTCTTATTAGGAAGTCCCTGTCTCCTCATCTAAGAAGTCTCCCGGTTTTGTGAGTTGCTGCAGCTCTTTGACATAGCAGCAAAACCCTCAGCAGGCTATGTTTCAGTTTGTGAAATTCAAATCCACAAATATTTACCAGGGTTGCTGGTGGCCCATGTGCCATCCACACTGTCACAAAATGAAGTAGGAATGTGAGGTTTTCATGGTGCATACTATAAGGCGGTGACAGTCAAGTATCTCACAAACTTCTTTTCACACACCCTCCCAGTGAGTTTTTTTTTTCTTTGTTCTTTTTCCCTCCTTTTTTTGTTGTTTTTGAGTCAGAGTCTCTCTCTATCACCCAGGCTGGAGTACAGTGGCAATCTCATGGCTACCTCAGGCGATCCTTCCACCTCAGCCTTCCAAGTAGCCGGAACCACAGGCACACGCTACCATGCCCAGCTAATTTTTTAAATTTATTGTAGAGATGATGTCTCGCCAAGTTGCCCAGGCTGGTCTCGAACATGTGGGCTCAGGCAATCCTTTCACCTCGGCCTCCCAAAGTGCTGGGATTACAGGCTTAAGCCATTCTGCCGGGCCTCCCTCCTTTTTTTAAAAGTTGGTTTTGTCAATGTAGAATGAAAGCCTTTAAGATTTCAATGCCTCGGAGGCCTACTGATACACAATTCTTAATGATTTTAAGATGCCCAAAGCAACTATGTTAAAAACATAGTATACTCTGTTTTCAGAAAGAACAGTGTGTATAATTTCTTATCAGATATTCTTTGGCATAGACTTACAATATGTGTCTTTGACCAGCTTTCTTCTTGGATAAGAAAGCAAGTAGCCCCAACTGTTAAGGACATAACCTGTGGTAGTCATTAGTTCTGTTCACCAAATACATTCTCTCTTCTAGGCACGTGGTGGGATTGCCTGTGGTCTTGTGATAGGTGGGACAATATGAGTAGTTCTGGTCATTGAGTTAAGAATAAAGATGAGGCTGGGTGCGGTGGCTCAAGCCTGTAATCCCAGCACTTTGGGAGGTGGAGGTGAGAGGGTTGCCTGAGCTCAGGGGTTCAAGACCAGCCTGAACAACATGGCAAGACCTCGTCTCTACAATAAATCAAAAAATTAGCCGGGCATGGTGGTGCATGCCTGTGCTTCCAGGTACTTGGAAGGCTGAGGCAGAAGGATCACCTGAGCCCAGAAGGTCAAAGCAGCGGTGCTGTGAGTGTGCTACTGCACTCCAGCCTGGGCAACAGAGTGAGACTCTGACTCAAAAAATCATAATAATAAAGAATAAAAATGTTGTTCTTCAAGATCAGACATGGAATTGTTCATGAAAAACCTTCCAGAGTCACTGTTCCCTATGCCCTAGTGATTAGCCTGTTTTTCTGAGCAAGAAACAAATCCCTGTTGTCTTAAGCCACTAAGAAGTGAGGGCTGTTTGTTGCCATAATGTAATCTAAATTACCCTGACTAATAGAGACCTATGACATAAAGGAAGACAGCCTTCAGATGAAGCCAACCGTATAGATAGCTGCAGAATGGAAAAAACCAGACAGGGTTCTTGCCATCCCTGAGCCACCGGATCAGAACTCATCTAAAAGTCATTCTGATGCTAGAATTGCCATTTATATAAGAAATAAATTCCCTTACACTTTAAGCCCATTTGAACCAAAACTACTATAATACAGTGGTTGTGTTCTGTCTTATGTTACTCCTAACAATATTCATAGCTATGTAGAATAAGAGAGGGCCCCAGACCTTTGAGCAAACAATATGTAGACTGGTCAGTAGTCTATAACAGTGGTCACCAACCCCTTGGCCACAGACAGGTACCGGTTCGCGGCCTAATAGGAATGGGCTGCACACAGCAGGAGGTGAGTAGCCAGCAAGTGAAACTCCATTTTCTGTCCGATCAGTGGAGGCATTAGATTCTCACAGGAGCGCCAAACCTACTGTGAATCACATATGCCAGGGATCTAGGTTGCGTGCTCCTTGTGAAAATCTAATGCCTGATGATCTGCCTTCCCCCCATCCATGGACAAACTGTCTGCCACGAAACCAGTCCCTGTTGCCAAAAAGGTCGGGGACTGCTGGTCTAGGAAAGTAGCCAGACACAAAAGCTCAGCCCAATGGGGACATGAGATACAGAGAAGGAACTGACCAAAATTAACAGCATTTGGCTTCAAATTCTTCAGTATGTCTATTGGTAACAGCAAGAGTAGTTGAATCAGAAGCAGAGGAGAGCTGCCCATTGTGAGGGAGGTGGGGAGGGAATGGGGGCCCATGTCTCTCTCCTTCCCAAATTATAGCATGCCCCTAAATCAATTTTAAATTTCCCCAAAATTCCAGGGAAAGATTAGTTAGAAAAATATGAGAAAATATTAAATAGACCTCATAGCACATGAGATCAGTCACATAAATTGTGAGACATGGTCAAAGTTCACATTTTCTATTGCAGAGCTAAAAAGTCACATTTCTTCCCCATGATGATAGCAAAACAGGCAGGCCATGCCACCCCCCAAATATGCCGATTTGGCATATTGATTATTTTGAGCAAAGGCATTTGAGAAACAATAGATACAGAAAGGGCTCTCTGACCTACCCTCTTCTGTCAAAGCCATAAAGATACCTTTGAGAAAAATGCTCTCCCTATACCAGGATGAGAAAATAACCCTTATCATCCAAGACTGGGAACGGATGCTGCAACAAATATGTACAAATAAACTTGCTAAAGGAACCCTTATCTTCCACTATCTCTATCCCTCCCTGGTGAATTTCCCACAATTAACTGCTCCAGCCCAAACCCCTCTGTCTTGTCACTTCTTCAGAAATGTGTTGCTCCTTTGTCTAAATGTATTAAAGCTTTCTGTGAGGGTCGCTATGTACAGGTGAAAATTAATACAGCTCATATGTGCTTCTCCTGTTAACCTGTCTTATGGCAATTTAATTCTTAGACTCAGCCAAAGATCCTAAGGGGGTGGGGAAGAACTCACCCTTCTCCCTAACAATAAAAATTAGAAACAAACAAATAAACGTTATGAGTAGGCTTTCATGCCCACACTCCGTCATGTTGTGCAGTCCCTGTCCCTGCCATGACAGTGTCAGCAGCGCCATGCCTTGACGAGAGGAACAACAGAGGAGCAAGTGGCAGGTCTACACCTGCCACCAACGGGGCTACAGGACAACTAGGCAGAGAAGAGCAAGATCCTCACTGGCCAGTCAGTTCCATAATACAAATCAGTCTCTGAGAAGCCTGACTTCTTGTCTGTTTTTCTGAGTTGCTGGTTTCTGATTTGCTTTCTTATTCCATGTGTCCTTTCCATAAACCCCTGTTAATTACAGTGATTTGAATGTTTCTCTCTTCTTTGAAAACTGAACACTCTTTTCAAAAATAGCCAATAATCCTAACTAACTGCCTCGAAAAGAGATTCTGTCTTCCTTCTAAGGAATTTTACTCATTCTGGCTACTGTGGCTCATGCCTGTCATCCCAGCACTTTGGGAGGCTGAGGCGGGAGGATTGCTTGAGTCCAGGAGTTCAAGACCAAGCCTGGGCAATACTGCGAGACCTTGTCTCAACACAGTTTTTAAAAATAGGCCAGGCATAGTGGCTCACACCTGTAGTCCTAATGCTTTGGGAGGCCAAGGAGAAGGATTGCTTGAGCCCAGTAGTTAGATACCAGCCTAGGAAACAAAGCAAGACCTTGTCTCTACAAAAATAAAAAAATTAACGGGGTGTGGTTGCACACGTCTCTAGTGCCAGCTACACAGGAAGCTGAGGCAAAAGGGTCTACTGAGTTCAGAAGTTCCAGGCTGCTGGGAGTCGTGATTGTGCCACTACCCTCCAGCCTGAGTGACAAAATGAGACCTCAACTCAAAAAAAAAAACATAGAAATTAGTTTGGTGTCATGTACCTGTAGTCCCAGCTACACAGGAGGCTGAGACGGGAGGATCACCTGAACCCAGGAAGGTCAAGGCTGCAATGAGCCATGATCGTGCCACTGCACTTCAGCCTGGCAACAGAGTGAGACCTCGAATTTTTTTTTTTAAAAAAACTCTTTTTTTTTAGTGTAAAAAAGAAAATGAGTCTTTCTTCCCAGAGCAATGTTGTTTAAAAACAACCGAGTCCAGTCTGCAAAATAATGGTTGCCGCATCTGTTGCTTCCACCAGATGGCGATGTTGCGGGTTCACACACTGTGTCCTACGAAACTTAATGTCATTTATGAATAAACATCAACAACTGCTTCACAAAAGTAACTGCTTCTCCCCCCTTCCTGAGAAGTTACCACTGTTTTAACAACTACCATCTCCCTAACTGACCCACTGGACACTTAACAACTATCTCTGAAGGCTCCTTAAGTGTAAGACATTGAGCTAAACCCTGGGAGGTGAAACAATGGTTTTCCAGTCTCTCCAGACACTTAGAAACTAGTAGGGGAGATGGCCATTTAGTAAATAACCCCACAAACACATAATCACAACTCTGATTTGTGCTTCAGAAGGAAACAAAGGTACCGGGCTCTAATGCCACATGTGACTAGGCCTGAGGGATGGGTTTCAAAAGAGCGGTAAGGGCTAAGTAGGGCCAGAGGGAGGGGAGATTGCCAGCCAGCACAGAAGAGCAGAGAAGCACTGAGGCTGGAAGATTATGTCCCCTGGGAAGGACCAAGAAAAAGAGAGACTAGCTTTGAAACTGAAAAGAAAAGAAAAGAGAATTGCCTGGCCGTGGCTCACACCTGTAATCTCAACACTTTGGGAGGCCGAGGTGAGAGGATTGCCCGAGCCTGTGGGTTCGAGACCAGCCTGGGCAACTTGGCAAGACCTCACCTCTACAATAAATCAAAAAATTAGCCGGGCGTGGTGGTGCACCTCTGGTGCCAGCTACTTGGAAGGCTGAGTTGGAAAGATCGCCGGAGCCCGGCAGGTTGAGGCTGCAGTGGTCATGAGCATGCCACTGCACTTCAGCCTGGGCAACAGAGTGAGACTCCAACTCAAAAAAAAAATTTTTTTTTTAAATGAAGAAGAAAAGAGAATTAAGCAATGCCACTCATAAGCCCCTTGCTTCAATGATCCCCATATGTGGTTGGGTGTGGTGGTTTATGTCTATAATCCCGGCATTTTGGGAAACCAATGCAGGAGGATAGCTTGAGCCCAGGAGTTCGAGCCCAGCATGGGCAACAGAGTGAGGCTCTGTCTCAAAATCAAAAACAAAAAACAGTGATCCTCAAATTTGTACCTGTAATCATTTCCCCTTCCATGTTTCAACTATATGTCCCTGTTTGATACATCTGCTTGGCTATTTCAAAGACACTCTCAAATATATGTGCAGCACTGAATTCACAGTCTTCTCTGGTCTGTCTCTTGAATGTCATTCAGTTACAAAATTCAGAAAACCGACAGAGTTCTCAGTCTTCCTTCACCCTTAGCTCCACAGACAATTTACCTACCAAAACCTGTTGATGTCATCTGCCAAATCTGACAGTTTTTCTCTAGAGCAGTGACTCTCCAAGTGTGGTCTCCAAACCAGCAATATTAGCATCTCCAAGAAACTGATCAGAATACAAATTCGCAGGCTGATCTTCAAACATGTAAATCCGATCTTGGAATTCCCTATTTTAAACCCCTCCCTGATACAGTCCACATTTCTTTTTTTTTTTTTGAGTTGGAGTCTCACTCTGTCGCCCAGACTAGAGTGCAGTGGCCGTTCCCAGCCACCACAGCCTCAACCTGCTGGGCTCCGGCGATCCTTCCGCCTCAGCCTTCCAAGTAGCTGGAACTACAGGCGCACGCTACCACGCCCGGCTAATTTTTTTTATTTATTTATTGTAGAGATGAGGTCTCGCCTGCCCATGTGGGTCTCGAACCCGCAGGCTCAGGCATTCCACTCACCTCAGCCTCCCAAGGTGCAGGATTATAGGCTGAGCCACCAAGCCCGGCTAAATTTTTATTTTATTATAGAGATGTAAGTGAAATTTGGGCTTCTAACTGGCCCCCACTCACCCTGGTATAGGATGAAGTGCCTTTGTGTTGCTATGTGCACCTCCACCTTCCTGGCTCCCTCCCTCTCCTAGCAGTGCCCAGCTGCCAATCTCTTCCTTGTGCTAATGTGATTAATGTTCAGGACCACTTATGAGTGAGAACATGTGGTATTCAGTTCTTTGTTTTTGTGACAGATTACTTAGTATGATGGTCTCTAACTCCATCCAACTTGCTGCAAAGTCCATTATTTTGTTCTTCTTTATGGCTACATAATATTCCATCATGTATAGAATATAGGTACCACACTTTCTTTATCCAGTCCACTTTCAAGGGGTGGTAGGGTTGGTTCCATGTTTGCTATTGTGAATAGTGCAACAATAAATATGCATGTGAAGGTGTCTCTTGGGAAGAAAATTTTATATTCCTCAGGGTAAATTCCCACAAGAGGGATTGCTGGATCATATGGAAGGTAAATTTTGAGGTCTTTGAAAGCACCACACTGCTTTCCATGGATGCTGAACTAGCTTGCACTCCCAACAACAGTAAAGAAGCATTCCTTTTTCTGTGTAACTGCAACAGTATCTGTTGTTCTTTGACTTATTAATGATGGCCATGCTTACTGAAGTTAGGTGATGTCTCATTGTAGTTTTGATTTGCACTTCTCTGATGATTAGTGAGGCTGAGCATTTTTTCATGTGTCTGTTGACTGCCTGCATGTCTTCTTTTGAGAAGAGTCAGTTCGTATACTTTGTCTACTTTTTAATGGGGTTGTTTTTTTCCTTCCACTTTGTTTGAGTTCCTTGTAGATCCCAGATGTTAGGCCTTTGAAAAATACATAATTTGCCAACATGTTTTCTCATTTTGGGGGTTGTCTCTTTACTCTCCTGATGGTTTCTTTTGCTGTGCAAAAGATGTTCAGTTTGATGAGGTTCCACTTGTCTATCTTAGCTTCTATGGCATTCACTTTTGGGGACCTAGTCAAGAATTCATTGCCTACTCTAATGTGCATAAGGGTGTTTCCTACATTTTCTTCTAAAATTCCTATAGTTTGAGGTTTCATGTTTAGGTCTTTGATTCATTTAGAGCCGATTTTTTATATGGTGATAGGCTGATTTCCTTCTCTTGTCAGATTGCTCTGGCTAGGACTTCATACTATGTTGAACAGGAGCGTGAGAGTGGGCATCCTCATCTTGTTCCCATTCTTAGGGGGAGTACTTCTAGCTTCAGCCCATTGAGCAAAATGTTTGCTGTGGGTTTATCATAGATAGCTCTTACTGTTTTGAAAAATGTTCCTTCTATGCCTTCGTGCTCAAAGGTTTTTATCAAGAAGGGATGTTGGATTTTGTAGAATGCTTTCTCTGCATTCTCTAGTTTCATTCTTCTGCATGTGGACAGCCAGTTTTCCCAGCACCATTTACTAAATATGGTTTCCTTTCCCTGGTGATTGTTACTGGTGGCTTTGTTGAAGATGAGTTGGTTGAGACATCGAGTTTTTGCTTCCATAATCTCTGTCCTGTTCCACTGGTCTATGTGCCTGTTCTTGCACCAATACCAAGTTGTTTTGTTTACTGTAGCCTTGTAGTAAAGTTTAAAGTCTGGAAGTGTGATGCCTCCTGCTTTGCTCCTTTTGCTGAGAATTTTTTTGGCTATTTGTGCTCTTTTTTGTTTCCATATGAATTTCTGTATTGTCATTTCCAGGTCTGAAAAAAGTGACATTGGTAATTTGATGAGTGTTAAATTGAATCTGTAAATTGCCTTGGGTAGGATGGACATCTTGACAATATTGATTCTTCCAATCCATGAACATGGAATGTTATTCAATTTGTTTGTGTCATCCTTGATTTCTTTGAGTAATGTTTTGTAGTTCTCATTGTAAAAATCTTTCACTTCTCTGGCTAGGTGGATGCCAAAATATCTCATTTTTCTTGTGGCTATTGTGAAAGGGATTGTGCTTTTTATTTGGTTCTCTGCCTGCTTGTTTGCTGGTGTAGTGAAATGCAATTATCTTTTGCACATTGATTTTATACCCCCCAATACTTTGCCAAAGTTGATTATCAGTGTGAGGAGGCTTCTGACAGAATCCCTAGGATTTTCAAGGTATAGGATCATACCATCCACAAAGAGGGATACCTTATCTTTCTCTTTTCCTATTTCGATATCCCTGATTTCCTTCTCTTGTCAGATTGCTCTGGCTAGGACTTCGTACTATGTTGAACAAGAGTGAGAGAGTAGGCGTCCTCGTCTTGTTCTCATTCTTAGAGAATACTTCCAGCTTCAGCCCATTGAGCAAAATGTTTGCATGAGCTTATCATAGATGGCTATTACTGTTTTGAAAAATGTTCCTTCTACGCCTACGTGCTCAAAGGTTTTTATCAAGAAGGGATGTTGGATTTTGTAGAATGCTTTCTCTGCATCTAATGATATAATCATGTGGTTCTTGGTTATACATCTGTTAACATGCTGAATTATGTTTATGGTCTTGTGAATGTCGAACCAGTCCTGCATCCCAGGAACAAAGCCTACCTGGTCAGGATGAATGATCCTTGAGATGTATTGTTGGATTCAATTTACTAAAATCTTGTTGAGAATTTTTGCAACTATGTTCATCAAGGAGATTGGCCTGTAATTCTTTCCTTTTCGGGTATTTGCAAGGATCAGTATTTGTGATACCACATTAAATTGAAGCCTGCGTGGAGGGTAATGAAACTTTGACTATTGAGGCGTTTCATGATTTTGGTTACAGGATACCAATTAAAGCATTTCTAGAAGAGAAATTTCTTTCTTTCTTTCTTTCTTTCTTTACTTATTTATTTATTTATTTATTTTGAGTCGGAGTCTCACTCTGTCGCCCAGGCTGGAGTGCAGTGGCATGCTCACAACCACCCCAGCGTAGACCTGCTGGGCTCAGGCAATCCTTCCACCTCAGCCTTCCAAGTAGCTGGAACTACAAACACGCGCTACCACACTCAGCTAATTTGTTTTAATTGTAGAGAAGAGGTCTTGCCAAGTTGCCCGGGCTGGTCTCAAACCCATGGGCTCAGGCAATTCATTTGCCTCAGCCTCCCAAAGTGCTGGGATTACAGGCTGAGCCACTGAGCCTGGCCAGTAATTGCTTTAAATATTTCACTCTGTGCCATTTAAGTTTATAAGCAATTATCAAGGAATTATCAACTTATAAAATAACTGTCCTGCTAAAAATGATTACATATAGCTAAAGATCTGGAATAGTATCTGCTACAGTTTGAATATTTGAAGCTCCAAACCTCATGTTGAAATTTGATCCTGAATGTTAGAAATGAGGTTGAATGGAAGGTATGTGGATCATGGGAGTGGATTCCTCATGAATGGCTTGACGCTATCCTCATGGGAATGACTGACTTCTCATTCTACCAGTTCCTGCAAAAGCAGGCTATTGAAAAGGATCTGGCACTTACCCACACCTTGCTTCTACTCTCACCATGTGATCTCTATGTACACTGGCTTCCCTTTGCCTTCTGCCATGAGTGGAGGCAGCCTGAGGCCTTCATGAGCTGCCCATTCTTTTAACCAACAGAACCATGAACCAAATAAACTTTTTTCTTTATATATTATCCACTCTCAGGTATTCTTTTTTTTTTGAGTTGGAGTCTCACTCCGTAGCCCAGGCTGGAGTGCAGTGGCATACTCACATCCACGCCAGTCGACCTGCTGGGCTCCATCTATCTTTCCGCATCAGCCTTCCAAGTAGTCAGAACTACAGGCGTGTGCTACCATACTCAGCTAATTTTTTTATTTTATTGTAGAGACGAGGTCTCACCATATTTCCCAGGCTGGTCTTGAACCCACAGGCTCAGGCAATCCTCTCACCTTGGCCTCCCAAAGTGCTAGGATTACAAGCTTCAGCCACCGCACCCAGTCAGGTAGTCTTTATTAAGAATATTAAGATAGTATCAATATTAAGAATATTAAGATAGTATCAATATTTCAAAACAGTTCTTAAACACAGGCTTCTTTTTGAGACAGTGTCTCACTTTGTCATCCAAACTAGAGTGCAGTAGTGTGACCATAGCTCACTGCAGCCTCCAACTCCTGGGCTCACTGATCCTCCCATCTCATCATCCCACGTACCTGAGATTACAGATGTGTGCCACCGTGCCCTGTTAATTTTTTTATTTTTATTTTTATTTTATTAACATATTTTTTATTTTAAAATTGTAGGGTACAGTTAAGAGTTAGGTATACAAATACGCATTGTGCAGGTACCCTTGTTGATGAGGTGTGCCCCCCGTCCTCAGACAGATATCGACTACCGTTAATCCCATCTCCCTTCCCCTCCCTGCCCCCAACATAGTTTCCCACCACTGTCAATTCTTTTCTTATAGTATTACAATAGTTGTTCAAGGTCCACTTATGAGTGAGAACATGTGTTACTCAGATCTTTGTTTCTGTGAGAGATCACTCAGTATTATAAACTCCAATTCCATCCAGGTTGCTGCAAAATTCATGATTTTGTTCTTTTTTATGGCTGCATAATATTCCATAGTGTATATGTATCACATTTTTTTAATCGAGTCCTCTTTTGATGGGCAGCATGGTTGGTTCCATGATCTTGCTATTGTGAACAATGCTGCGATATACATACGTGTGCAGGTATCTTTTTTATAGAGTGATTTGAGTTCTTCAGGGTATAGTCCCAGTAGGGGGACTGCAAGGTCATATGGAAGGTCGATTTCTTAGAGCTTTTTTATAGAGACAGGGTCTCATTATGTTGCCAAGGCTGGTCACACACTCCTGGGCTCAAGTAATCCTCCCACCTTGGCCTTCCAAAGTACTAGGATTACATGCATGAGCCACTATGCTCAACCACTGTAGGCATTTTTAAGATACCTAGTCTTCAAAAAGATAATACAAAAAATCAACAAAACAAAAAACTGGCTATTTGAAAGGATAAACAAAATTGATGGACTCCAGGCTAGACTGACCAAGAGAAAGAGAGAAAAAGTCCAAATAAAACACAATCAGAAATAAAAAAGGTCAAGCCACAACTGAATCCAAAGAAATACCAAAGATTACCAGAGACTACTGTATACAATTGTATCTTTTTTGTTTGTTTGTTTGTTTGTTGTTTTTGTTTGTTTGTTTGTTTTGAGTTGGAGTCTCACTCTGTCGCCCAGACTGGAGTGCAGTGGCCGCTCCCGGCCACCGCAGCCTCGACCTGCTGGGCTCTGGCGATCCTTCCGCCTCAGCCTTCCAAGTAGCTGGAACTACAGGTGCGCGCTACCATGCCCGGCTAATTTTTT
>CAUYQG010176531.1:0-11496 GCA_963574415.1 Tarsius wallacei
CGGCCCCACCACCCTTCTGTTGTGGGGGGAGCGGTGCTGGGGCATGAGCTTCGGTGTTTCTTGGTAGGCTGGTTGTTATCTCTTAGCTAAATCTGCCTTGGTGTTAAGTTTTGGAAACGAGAGAGCGGGCGATTGGAACGGCGGTTTTGATGGGCCATGCAGATGAGAAACACTCAGTGAGTCTTGGATAGAAAGTGGTGGATGTAGGTTGTTTGCCTTTGGGGAGGCCTGTGCGGACTGACTTCTCCGAAGGCCTCTTCCTCTTCATTTTACCTTGAGACTTCGTAGGGGCAAAAGTGCCGCTTCTTGGGTCAAGCGATGGTCTTTTCTGTCAGTGTCTGCGGTATTTGTGTCCTCCTAAAAGACTATGTTGAAACCTTCGCCCCTGAGGTGATGGGGTCACGAGAGATTAATGACCTCGCCACCCCTTCCCCCCATGTAAACACACGGCGAGGAGACACCACCTAGGAGCCAGGAAGCCGGTCCACCTCTCGAGCGGAGTCTGCTAGTGCCTTGACCTCCAGCCCCCAGAACCGTGATGAGAAGTCAGTTTCTGCGTTGATCAGCCACTGGCCTGCGGCACTCTGTTTTAGCAGGCCACACGGACCAAGACAGGTGCTGGTTTTCTGTCATGTTTTGTTTCGAATGTCTAGCAGGAACACGCCACCCTCTTACCTGTGTGGGACTCCCTGGAGACAGGTGTTGCAGTAGGATTTGGCCCTGTTCTAGCTCCCATCTTTGACACTTGACGATGTATTAGGTAAACATTAGTTTTCCGTGGGGCAAAATTGAGGTACTTTTACAATTAGGTATATAGGAGTATATTGAGAAATAGCATGAGGATAAAATCTCATGACAGGAGTCACTGAGGAATACTGAGGCCTTTTCTAGAAGGCTGGAAGGAATTCTCGCCAATGTCTATGAATGAACGTCCCAGTGGAGACCGAGACCTGCTGGCTTCTGCTTCTGCTCTTTAAAATCAGCCTCTGTGGTGGAGTCATGGCATTGGGAGTCACTGTGGCCTAAGGCTCTCTTCCAGACATGTCTTCTGGCGGGCAGGAGTATTTGCCAAACACTGGAATAAATCCTTCTGAGCGGGAACTCAGTACGTTCATGCCAGATCTGGGAGAAACAGCCGTGGTCCTGGAAAAATGCAGATTAAGATGGTGTCAGTAATCTTGTAACGTATAAAATGTTGTAAACATAAACATATTTTGTGGAAATTAATATGAACAACCACCTTATTACCTATTGGGGTTTCCCAACAGTATTTATGTAAGGGCAGAAGTTAATACCAAATTTTATGTTAAAACAATGATTGTGACTGTCACACTGAAGAAATAAAAGTTCACAAGTAAAAAAAAAAAGCAAAGGAGAAGTAAAGATTCCTAAGTTACAAAAGCAGGGGCCCGAGGAGGGAAAGCCTCTGATTTGCAGAGACCTGCTGGCTGCCATGGGAAGAAGGATGCTGAGAATGGGGTCACCATTTTGTAAACTTCACATCGTCACTGATTTTGGAGGAACCATCATTGATGTGGAAACCATTTGGGGAATGGTGGTTGTAGGCTCGGGTCTTCCCTGCCAAGGTCTCACCTGAAACGTCCTCCTTGGTTGAAGGACAGCCCACAATGGGGAGGCTGCAGCCATGCCCTTGGCGGAGCTGGTGGCTCTGGTGTCTGGTGACCGTGGCCAGGCCCGTGAGGGGCAGGCGGCCCACGCCTGTGCAGGTCAGACCTCAGTGCAGGCCCCCCCCATGCCACTTCTGATCAGTCAGGTTTAGATGCCTTGTGCATGGGGGTGCCACGTGACACTGGTCAGGGCCACATGTGGAATGGGGCAGGTGCTGCACGTGAACTAGCGGCAGTGCCATGAGGTGCTCATACCAAAAAGTGTTTGGTGTAGTCGCACCCCTAGATGGAAACTTCCAGCTTACAGAGAATTTAGGGGACAGAGGGACAGTGTAGCCACTCCCCGAGGAAGCAGACGCATCAAGAGTAAGGAGTGTTCTGCAAGACTCTGAAAAGTGCAGATCCCAGAAAAAGGGGGCAGGGCTGTTGCATGCAGCCGTCGGCAGTTTCTCTGAGTGGAGAGAGTGTGGGTGTTCATTGTTCTGTTCTTTCAAATTTGTGTTATGTTTGAATGTTTTCATAGTAAATGGGAGAAAATAAATATGAATCTGGACATTTAGAAAGAAGTTAACACCAAGCCACTTTTTGGATTAAGATGTGAAGACTTGACTTGTCTGCTGACATTGTCTCAATCTGTTGTAGCGATTTTATCCTCTTGGACTCACCACCTGGTTTTTCTCCTAATGGCATTTTTAATATACATGGTTAAGGGCATAGATGTTATCAGATACCTATTCGGTGTGCGCTGTCTTAAAAAATTGGATTATTGGCTAGGGAGACAATATGTGAAATTCAAGATGAGCATAGCCTGTTTTCTCCTCTGTGATGCCACGTCCACTTAGATGCCTCATGAGCGGCTTGGGGAGTCTGTCTCTAGTCGTCTATCCAAGGAGGAGGTTGAGTGTCACTGTCTCTGCGAGTCCTCTCCTAGCCTCTAGGCTAGAAAGTAACTCCCCCCAGGACCTGGTGAGGGGCCTCCATGTCCTGGACCCGGCCTCCTATGAGCAGCTGACTGGTGTCTCTGTCCTCATCTCCGACAACCGCATGGTCCTGGAGGTTCCTCAGAGCCAGGTCGGCCAGGGTCCGGGGAGGGCGGACCACACCTCCTGCTGTGTCTCTGTGTCACCTGCACCCATTCTGGGCAGTCATTCTCGGTTGGACGAGAGGACGCCGGTCCTAGCTCAGGCCTACTTGGGGCCATCAACACTCCGAGACCCGTGGCCTGGCCTCCGTTCCCACTGACCGCCATCTTGCGAATGCCGCGCTCTGCCCCTGGCTGTTTCCATCTGGGTACAAACACCGGCTGCTTCCTCTGCCCAGGTCCCCGGGTCTTACGCAGTGTGCTTCCGGGACATCTGTCTGTCTGCCCTTGGTGAGTGCTGCAGATGCCGGCTGCCGTTGTCTCAGCTGGTGAGAGAGGAGCAGAGCTCAGCGGGTGCTGTGCGTGCGTGCTGTGCTGGGCTTTGGTGCTGTGAACGGAAGCGCGACAGCTGTGGTTCCTACATTTCCACAGCCCGGGTGTAGATGGCTAGGAGTGGAGTTATACCGACTCGCTGGTGGATTTACTGCAAATCTCTTTTTATTACATCAAATCCGGGAGAATTGCAGATATCTGTTTTTCTTCAGCTTTAGTGGCTACAAAATCAGTGACTGTCTCCCTGGTTTATCTTGGGCTAGGAAGGTTGGTGTCTGCTGCCGGGTTTATGGAATCCCGTTTGTGTCTTGTGCAATGACAAGGCCTGTTACCAAGGCCGCTTCCACACGAAGTGTGCCTGGTTTGTTCCTCCACGAGAGTCAGGGAGACCGACAGGTTTGCTTAAGCCTTGCCTGCGCGTGGTAGTTCCTGGAAGCCATCCTCTCAGCCTTTTCAAATTTCGAAGAATGTTGGGTCAGTTTGAAATCAAGATTTGCCTGTGTGTATCACTGAGGGCGGCATTTTGATCCAACCTGCGTTATATTTTGTGTCCTACTTTGGTGCTGTGTTCCTGAAGAGTTTGAGATGCCAGCGGTGTCGTGAGAACTGTTCTGTAAGGAGGCTGAGGGTTTTTTGGCCGTTTCAGCTGGAGTGTTAGGCAGTGGCTGCTGTTGACCGACCCTTTGCTCGGTGCCGACCTCCCCAGCCACGGAGAAAAGGGGAGGGGAGGGGAAGCGCGTCGTCCTGAAACCCCCTCGTCCTCCAGCGTCACTTGGCACGCTGAGCTGATGGTCACTGTGCGTAGTCGCCCTGAATGTGCAGCTGGGGCAGCTGCTTCAGCCGGGAGGGTTAAGAATAACAAACCACCGTAAGGCTGCAGCTACTGAAATGTTAGGTGGGGCGAGGAGCAAGAGGAGATGGAGCCTCTGTTCTCGCTGTGCTGTTAGTGTGACGTCTGAGCACCGGAAGGACGGCATTTATGCCGAACCTGGCGTTATTAATGTTTCCCCTGATAAAATGCTACCCGTGCAGCCTCCGAGAACCATGCGGCCCAGATGGGAGGCTTCCTGTTCTTTCTGACCGCTAGGCTTTGTAACTAAGTGGTCGTCACTAGCAAAACCCAGGCAAGGTCGACATGGGGGGCTATAAGGTTTTAGAGACTCTCTGGCTGTTCTTGGACGTCTGCTTCCGGCGGCCTCGGCGGCAGTGGCTGCTCTCTACTCGCCGGTGTCTCTGTGCCCAGGCTGTGGGTCCAGCTGTCCCATTCAGGACACAGCTGGGAGTGAAGGGGACCCCAGCTTGCACCCTTCCCCTTCCCCTGCATAGGCCTCAGGCGCTCATGCTAGTGTGTGGGAGGGGCTTCCCTTGTGAACAGGAGGTGACAGCCGTGTCTTGGCGGTGTGTGCACGAGGCGTGTGTTTGGCACTGATTGAAGGTCATGTCTGCCCGACGTTAGGTCTCGCTTTGGGACTAGCTCTTGGTTTTACGTGTAGGGCACGTAAACCACTGTGTTTTGGCCGCGGAGCCCAGGACCAGATAAGGAAGACTTTGCTGAATGAACGGGTTGTTGCTGCCTGTGGCCAGTGTTCAGTGGCTTCTCTGCTGACAGGGAGGCCACGGAGCTGGGCCGGCTCAGCTAGTCAGGGGAGCAGCCGTGGCATGGGTGTTGGAGCTGAGCAAGGCCGGCCTGAGCGTTCTCACACTCGCCTGGGGTCCGCTTGGGCTCTCCCTGAGGCGAGTCCAGGGTGGGCTGTTTGAAGCGCCTCCTTGGAGGCTGGCGGGCCCTCACGCCAAGAAGCCCTGCTGTGGACGAGCACACGTTCCGGTGACAACGGAGGCTCCGGGTGGGTGCTGCTTCCTCAGGTCCCAGTGTCGAGGGCACCACCCTGGTCAGCTTGTGGCCGTTGGGACTGTAACTTTTCAGCTCTTTTGGAGTGACAGGGCTGTGCACAGGCAGAAGCAGGATTGTGGGCCGTGGCCTGTGTCTGGAGGGAGGGCTCTGGGCTTGGGAACTGTGAGTTACGTTTTTCTCGTGGCTGGGTGACAGCCTTTCATGCCCCTTGCCCGGAGACTGGACATTGCCAGGAAGTTGCCCAAGGCCTGGCTTCCCCTGCGCCTCCTCCTCTGCCGGGTGGCATGTGTAAGTGCCAGGGTAAGTGCCCTCTCCCTGGTTTCTGAAGAGAGCACCTCTGGCCGGGCTGTGAGGCGGGCACAGGTCTCAGTAAGCCAGCCTGGAGTGTGTGGGAAACAGGGCTGCACCTGCGGGACCGGGCGATCAAGGACTCGACAGAGACCGGGCCACACTGTAGCGCAGGTGGGACTGCTGGGATGAGTCGTCCTGGGGGTCCCAGCCCTAGCCTGGTCAGCGGTGCCGGAGGTGTGGGGTGGCTAACCCTCGGCCCTCCCCTCTCGACAGCACCGTGGGAGGTCCACACACCTGGCATTTCCTCCGTCTGCTCAGCGTGCAGACCCTCGTGCTCGCAGGTGGACCTGGGCTTTGTCTAGAAAGGGTACAAAGTACAGTGCAAAGCGAAGGGAGGTGGGGGCTCTGGAAATCTCAGGCATTTTAGGAGAAAATGCTTCTTAGAGGCTTTCTAAAAAGGAAATCCCTGAAAAGTTGACCTCTGTTGAGAAGAAGGGCTTTGTCCTCGTCCTCTGTAGTTTCTTCCAGGAGCGGTTTTGGGTTCAGCTGCCGCGTGCGAGTCCAGCAGTGGTTGGAGCAGCCCAGGTGTGTGCTGGCATCTGCATTCGGCCCTGTTGGTGCCTCGTGGTTTCAAGTCACAGCTGGCTGCCACATGCCCTCCTGAGAAGATGAGGAGTAGGAGTTGGTCCTCTCATCCCTGCCCTCCCACACCTGACTGACTTTGGTGTTTGGGAGATTCTTTGTTTAACAGTTTCTCTCATCACGCACCTGGATTAAAAAGGCAGCGCTGTGCATCCACACCTGCCTTTCTGAAAACTCTTCTGTATTGCTTTGTAGAATCATATGATCTCTCTTGTGAATTTCACTGTTCTTAAATCAAACCGTTGTGCTTTTATATGCGACAAGTCTCCAGTCTGTTTCCTGGTACAGGTAAAAGTAACCTTTGTTCATACTTGATAGTTTCTAAAGTTTTGGAAAGTGTTTTGGCATATTGGCTACTGAACATTGGTGGTTTCCTTAATAGCAATTATGATCTAAATAGAGTATTAAAGTGAAAACGATGCTGTGATGTTATTAGTGGATTTGTGTAGAATTATTAAAATATCTTCGCTGAACTTCATACTTACACGAAAGTGTTAAGCAGTTGAGCTCTACTCCTAGGCAAGCATTGCTAAAATACGTATGTGAAAGTGTCATTCCTTTCTTAAATTTTATATACTTTTAAAGGGGTTGGCTGGAGGGTGGTATTTAGCACTGAGTGGATGTTTTATAAAGATACCTCCATATAAAAATAGTTCGAAAAATCTTTAGCCTTTCCTCTAAGGGTTCACCCATTGAAGAATGCTTTTGTAAGAATGTGCTAAGAGCTTTGACACCTAGAGGTGCTAAATTCTAAGCGTCCTGCTCTGCTGTGTAGTTATGTCATGAGTTGTCACCGAGAGACACACATTCAAGCGGTGTGGATGTTCATGGTTAGCTATACATCCAGTGTGATCACAGAGTCCCCATAGCATGTGTCCCTGCAGATGAGATGTTCTTACGCAGATTTAATTGAAACGAAGATTGCTACAAAACTGTAAGCACCCCAAGAGACTGATAAAAGCCTGAGAAAAGACACCAGAATATGCTTGCTATGCTTTGGTGGAAGGAAACTCCCCCAAAAGATGGGAAGTGCAAGAAATACAAAGTACTCAATCAGATGGTGCTTTTCCCAGTGAGTTATTTAAATTAATAATTAAAACCATTTATGTGAGTTATCTGAATCAAGTTTGGGTGTTTTAATTAAATTAGCAATTGCAGTCAGCTTGTTTTTGTGAATTATTTGATTTAATTCTGTGCCAGGGTTGGCTGGGGCAGAACAGATGTGGGAGGAGACAGGCCAGGTCCACCCTTGCTTTTCCTCTGAGTCATTCCCACCCCCTCCCGGGTCTTCGCAGAAACTTCCTGGCGAGCAGCCTTCGGCCGAGGTGCCCGAGAAGAGAAGTGCAGTCCATGCCACCTCCCGCGTGGCTGCCCGCGTGCTCTGCAGGCCGCGAGTCCAGGAGCCGGTCTTCCATTGGGCCCTGCAGCTGTCTGTGCAGGGACCAGTCAGTCCAGCTCGTGTGTGGGCCCGGCCTGGGGGCCTGCCGATTCTGTTGCTGCTGGTTTTGTTTTCTTGTTCTTTGCCCCCTGCAAGACGAACAAACGATGTTCCTTGAGGGCAGGAACCCTCTTCCTTGGCCTGCGTCACCACAGCCCATGTCCTGGGCTTGTTGTAATAGGATGCCTTGTGATACAGTCTCACAGGAATCAGTGTATTTGCCACGCATAGATATTGCAAAGTGTCTCTTTGGGTTTATGTTTAAATATGAACTAATCAAAACATTTCACCTTTATTTCAAGAGAGCTGAGAGCCTGTTAGCGCCCGGTATCTGGTCTGAGGCAAATCAGAGAGTTCTTATTAATTATTCATGATGACATTTTATATGTGATTTTACTTCTTATAATTACCACAGTTTGTATAATTAACCTTTCATTTAGTTAAAGTACTTAATATTACATAGGGATATAATTACAGCTATTTTAAAAAGTATATGGAAGAATTTAAACCTCTTTAATTAGAAATAACTTTTTTTAAGTTTCATAGTGAATTTTTTACTTGTCAATAAGTATCTTCAATTATTTAAACAAAAGGAGAAAAACAGCAGTGTTCTAAAAGGCAGTGGTTGCATGGCTTCATCTGGTGTTTAGCACCTTGGGTTGGTGACTTCGTCCGAGTCTGTGTCTTTGATCTTCTAACACAGACTGTTAGCGCTGAAAGTGAACATGCAGAAGGGTTAGTCCAACTTTGTCCTTCGTGGGTGAGAAAGCAGATCGGCCTCACCAAGTTGGGCATAAGCGTAGCCCCTGGGGGTCACCGTGGGACACAAGCCACCTCGCCTGGGGGCAGTTAGTCACCGCTGGTTGGGCTCTTTCTAGGGCAGCACGAGTTGGAAAGCACGTGGTCCGGGTCTAGCCAGTGTGGACGGGCTGGGAGAACGGCGCCCGGAGGAGAGGGCTGGTGCGCTTTACGCGAAGCATCCTGGGTCCGACTCTGTGACGCCGCCTGGTCTTTCTTCAGCAGCTGCCACAGGCTTGGGGACCTCCGGTTGTGTCCCAGGAGTGAGATGCGTCTGCAGGACGTGCAGGGCCTGCTTCACGAGGCCAATTCCACGGAACCGTGGCTGGCGAGGAGCGTGCCCTCCTGCAGGAACCGGGGAAGCCCGCTCTCCATCAGTGGGGTGTCCTGATTCAGTGTGCCCTGGATCCCACTGAGGAGACAGAGGGAACCATCCTCCGCACCGGGCCCTGGCCTCCACGTCCCGTTCCTGCAGTGCCAGGAGGGTCTGTGTATCCAGGGCTGCCCTGACTCCGGCCTTGGGATCACCCTGGGCGGAGACCACAGGGGAGGGAGGGGTCAGGAGCCTGGCTTTGGCGTTAACCTGAAGCTTGGTTCTGTGGCTGTTTGCTGTGTGGCCATTGGTCAGTTCCTTCCCCAGCAGAGGGAGAAGCCCGGCCCTCCTGGGGTGTGATGAAGTGGCTGGGACTACATGTGGTGGCTCCCACGGCCATTCTCTCCTCTCCCTTCTCACCGCCACCACCTCGTTCTGGCCTTGGTTCCCCCTTCTTGGACCAAGGCAACGGGTGTTCTGGTGAGACCAGCCCTTCTCTGTCTGCACACCCCCTCCGAGGAGCTCTCCCACGGAAGGCCCCACCGCCCGGATTTCCTACTAAGCTGCGTGTCACTGTCTCAGCCCCGCTCTCCACAGACTAGCCCTGCTCACTCTCTGGCCCTGGGTTCCCTTGGGCTGTTTGGCCCCCAGGGATGGGGTATTTGGCAACACCAGGTGCCTTTTGATTGCAGGGTGGGGGGCAGGGCACCACTGTCATTTGAGCAGGAGGGAAGGGAGGCCGCTGGCCCAGGACAGCCCCACAGTGATGACCGTGTGTTAGCAGCACCGGGCTCAAGAATCTGGGCGAGTATGGTAAGGAAAGGTGTTTGTGGTTTCCTGAGGATGCGCTGGGCTTCCCACTCGTGTCTGTGGTCATGCTCCTTGTTTTCCCTGACGGGCGACTCTCTTCTCCCATTTTTGGGAGGATTTTCCATCCCTTAGGGCTTAAAAGTGATGCCATCCGGCAGCATGGCCCCTACTTCTCCCCTCACATCCTGTGGTCTGTGCCCATCCAGGCGAGGCCCTGCAGGGTTGGAGCCGTGTCTCTCTGTGTCTGTCTGTCCCTGGATCTGCCTTGGTGCCCATTACTCATCAGAGTTCGTAGGCTGAGCGTCAGCAGTGGCAGGTGCTAGATGGCTGAAAACATGCTTGGGTGTGCAAACATTTGAGTGTGGTGCAGGCTGGTCTTTGGGTGCGTGGCCTCAGCCTGCAGTGGAGGGACAGACCTACAGGCAGTGCTCAGAGGCCGTTGTCAGCCCGTTTACGTGATGCTGCTTTATCTTGTTGACTGTGGATATCATTTCAGTGGGTGGGGCCATCAGTTGGAGTCCCAGTCTGCCACTCAGTCATTATGTAGTTCCCCACAACCTTCCGTGCCTCGGTTTCCTCATCGATTAAGTAGGGGGCAGGTAGTCTCGTCCACCTCAGAGCCATTGTGAGGCCTTAATCATATCAGTGCATGTGAAGAGCTCAGAACGGGACCTGCAATCTCGATGAGGACATGGATGACCTGTATACATTCTGGGTGTAATAGCACAATCATCCGAAAAGGTTGCATTCCCGACAGAACTTCCATCGTGTCGGAACCGATGGTGTGAGGTGGCACGACGAGCCCGGGCAGGAGGCTGACGTCGTGTCAGGGCTGTGGCCTGCGATGGCACGGAGTGCCCGGCCACAGAAGCCTGCGCCTGGTGTATTCAAGGCCATGTTTTTGAGGCCTGTGGTGCTCAGGTGGCCCGGTGCCACAGTCTGGTTTGTGAAGCTCGGCCGGAGTGGGGCTCTTCACTCCCAGCTCGGCTCCAGATCTTTCTCGACAGCCGAGGTGTCCAAACCTACCTAACGGCTGACTTGCTCGGCAGACCAGTCTTTCTTGGGTGTAGAAGTGAAGCAGGGCTTGGTCACTCCCAGCGGGAGCTCACAGATTACCGCAACTCCATGGCAGCTGAAGACACGCTCCGTCTCCGCATGGAGAGCAGCGGTGCGTTGGGCGTTGCTGCTGGCTTAGAAGGTATCCACTTTCCCCTTCTCCCTACTAGCGAGGCCCCATTTACTTGAGAAGCAGTGGGCTCAGCTGAAAATCCAATCCTCTTGCAACGAAGGGCGGCTTATGACACAGTTTTGGATACTGAGATCTGATCAGAGGCCCTGGAGAGGGGACGTCCTTCCGAGGAGAGCAGCCGTGGACCCTGGCTCTGCCTTTCAACACAGTGCTGCAGGGGAGGCAGCCTCGGGCCTGAGAGCAGCAGAGGCAGCCCAGCCCCCGGAGCCAGCAGCAGGCGCGGCCCTTGGGGGGATATGCTGGAGCCGCTGCCCGTGCTGGGGACTGTCCCCGCCCACCTCCGGCACAGGAGCCCTCCTGAGAGCCACACTCGGGTTTTTCTCCTGGAGCTGAGTGAGATCCTGGCACAATGAGCGATGTGATTAAATCTGCCTTTACTGATAGAGGGACATACTAGAGGGAGAGAGCCAGGTCTTTCCTGCAGGGGAAGGGGTGCAAAAAACCCCCAGAATTTACTTATAAAATGTTGTGTATTCTCACATGTTTAAACTTCGGTCACCTTCAAAGTACTCTCCATGTGATGCAGTCAACCTATTGAGATGCTTTTTCCGCTGCTCAAAACAAGTGTTGAGCTTGTCTGTTTGGATGCCTTTAGGTGCTCCTGCCGATTTTTGTTTCGTCTCTTCCACTCTGGCAAATGTTTCCCTTGAGGACTTTTCCATCCGGGAAAACAAAAAATGTTGCTTGGGGCAAGATCAGGTGAATAGGAGGGTGAGGCATGGGGGTCTTGCCGACTTTGGTTAAAAACTGCTGAGCACTTGGTGTGGTGGGGTCAAGGGCATTTGTAAATTACCTGTCATGAAATACACAAACGTGCTGAGAGTCTCCAAAAAAGATTCACTGAAGCTGAATGCAGCCTCTCACAAATTCTAGCTGGTCCGTGAATGCCGATAGGTTCCTAGAATACTTACCTAGTAGGAAAAACCCGTACTATAAGGGGGCCACTTTTCAAAAAGTAATTCTATTTTGGGGAGTCCCATCTCGTACATGTTCTTATTTCTAATGGATGAGGCTCTCTTTATTGGAAGGACCTTGATAATGCACATGAATTCCCCACTTTC
>CAUYQG010176532.1:0-19836 GCA_963574415.1 Tarsius wallacei
TGTTCAACCTCACTAATCATCAGGGAGATGCAAATCAAAACCACTCTGAGATACCACCTAACTCCAGCCAGAATGGCAATTATCAATAACAAAAAATAACAGATGCTGGAGAAGATGTGGTAAAAAGGGAACGCTGCTACACTGTTGGGGGGAGTGTAAACTAGTGCAACCTCTGTGGAAAGCATTGTGGCAACTCCTAAAAGCTCTAAATATCAACCTCCCATATGACCCCGCAATCCCCCTACTGGGAATATACCCTGAAGAACTCAAATCACTCTATAAAAAAAATGCCTGCACATGTATGTTTATTGTAGCATTGTTCACAATAGCAAGAACCTGGAAGCAACCATGCTGTCCATCAAAAGAGGACTGGATTAAAAAAATGTGGTACATATACAAGATGGAATACTATACAGCCATAAAAAAGAAGAAAATCATGAATTTCACATTAACCTGGATGGGACTAGAGACTATAATACTGAGTGATGTCTCACAGAAACAAGGATCTGAGTATCACATGTTCTCACTCATATAGTGGACCTTGAACATCTATCATAATACTATAAGAAAAGGATTGACAGTGGCAGGAAACTATGGGGGGGGGGCTAGGGAGGGTAAGGGAGGCAGGATTAACAGTAGTCAATATCTGCCTGGGGATGGGGAGACATCCCTTATCAACAAGGGTGCCTGAATGATACATATTTGTATACCTAACCCTTAACAGTACACCACAATTTAAAAATAAAAAATATGTTTATAAATTAAAAAAAATTAATAAACTATTCTGGTTCCATAAATAAATAAAAATAAAAAAATACAACACTAAATTCACAAAAGATACATTCTTTTCACTTTGTTTCTATTAAATTTCATTGAGATCAGTCTTATTTAAGATACGTTTTCAGGGAACATTGCTTGTATAAGCTGTATTACTATTATTCCAAGTTATTTCAGGTAACTTGTATGTAGCCTAATCAAACCACTCATTTGCTTGGCATATTAACTATAGTGAAAATTTTAACAGCAGCAGACAATTAACACTTCTTTAATATGAGCTATGGTGACAAGAAGTCATGGCAGCAAACTAATTAATGACGAAATTGAATCTTACTCCATAAATATTTAGGAGGAAATAAAATTTAGCATTGAAAAAACACTACAATGGCTTAATGTTCAGCCAAATTAAATACTGAATGTGTATTAGTAGGTGTGGGGGGCACATTTGTGTAACTAGCAAAAGTCAAGTGCTACTTCTTTTGACAGCCACAAGAAAAGATGACTCTTTAAAAGAAATGATTGGACTTATTCTCTTTAAAGATATATTAAAATCTTTAAAACTTTCTTGATCAGAAGTCTTTTGGTAGTAAGTAACAGAAACCCTTACTAAAAAAGTTTTAGCAAGAGAAGACTATACAAAAAGAGGAATGTATTGGCTTCTTTAACTGGGAAAATCTAAGGTCTAAGGTCATGTTACCATTAGTCACAGTTGGACACAAGGACTCACATGATGTTTTTAGTGTTTTTGTTTCTCACCATTGTTTAGTTATTCTTCTGATTGTGTTGCTGACTTCATTGTTCAAAGTTTTTCTATGTAGTAATGAGGATGTTCATTGTTTCCTCACAGTTTCTCTTTATTCCATTCACCTTCGTCCTCTAGTCTACCTTAGCAACCCAGTGTCATGTTCACATGTCTGTCCTGAGAAGGATACTGAATAATGGCCTGTGATTTTAAACAAATGTCTTTATTTAACAAATATTTGCACATCACATACTGCATTCCAGACACTCTTCTATGTGTTACAAACATTAACTCATCAGTCCTTGTAACAACTTACAGAAAGAAATACTATTATTATCTCCCTTTTACTCATGAGGGAGTTGAGACATAGATTAAAGTCACACATCTATCAAGTGGCAGAGTCAGGATTAGAACAGAGCAGTCTGATCTCAACCAAAATGCTATACTGATTCTCCAAGTAGATCCCCCCCACCCCCCCAAAAAAGTTGCTGTGGCCAAGAAATGTTCTTCTAATTAGGTATCCATTAGATTGAGTTTGCACTTGAGATTGAGGAAATGGTCACTACCGGGATTAGAGAAAAATGAGCAGCAGGAAACACTTCCCATAGAACTGGGTTTGCTGGGCAGAAAAAAATATACAGATGCCCGCTATAACAAAAAAGTGATATTCCCAGGAAAGTATACACACACACACACACACACACACACACACACACACACACACACACACACACATATGAAGGGACTCAGATTCTCCGGAATTTTTAAATAAAAAATTTTGTATTTATTCTGACATGTGAAAACTTCAGTCACCTTCAAAGTACTCTCCATTTGATGCAGTACACCTTGAGATGTTTTTCCACTGCTCAGAAGTGTTTGAACTTGCAAATTTTGATGCCTTTTAGTGTTTCTGCTGTTTTTTGTTACATCTCTTTCACATCGGCAAAACATTTTCCTTTGAGGACTTTTTTCATTTGGGGAAGCAAAACAAAAAAGATTGGGAGATTTGGTAAAAAGGGAGGGTTAGATATGGGGTCATGTTGTTTTGGGTCAAAAACTGCTGAACACTCAGAATGATGTGGGTATGTGCACTCGTAAATCATCCATCATAAAATGGGAAAATGCATTGAAAGAATCTCAAACAATAAATAAATAAGTTCATTGAAGCTGAATGCAGCCTCTCACAATAATTCTAGATCGTACACTGATACCAACGGGTTCCTAGAAAATTTACCTAGTGGAGGAAGCCTGTACTACAAATTAATCTCATGTTTTTGGGAATCCCTACTCATACATACTCACAAGCAAACATACATTTTATGTGTGTGTGTGTGTGTGTGCGTGTGTGTGTGTGTGTGTGTTCATTTTAGAATTATATGGTGTTTTGTTACATATGATAGGGGCTAAGTATTGAATGTAAATAGTAAAATATGTAACTAGTAAAAATGTTGCAAAAATATGTATATTGCTGTGGTCCTGAAATTATAATGGAAGACAATCATGCTAAGTGAGTAATCTTTATATACTGATATTTAAATATAATTGGAAAGTATCCTATTTCTTAGTAGGGTTCTTTCCTTTATTTAGTCACACATCTTTGATGTTCTTCCTGAGCCAATGCTAGAAAAGACATTCACTGAGAAGACTGCAGACAGCTTGCTACATTCTGTGAAGACTTCCCTGAGCTATTTTAAATGAGAGGGCTTATTGCAATTTGATTATTCTTTTTGAATTAAAAATGGGCTGCCATCATAAAATCCACGTGTGTTCTCAGCACTTCTATAACGTACTATCTCTTCCTGAACCCTTTCCAGAATGCTTTCCTCCTTTTTCCTGTTTAATTAGCTCCCTGCTTCCCTTTGTAGTATGGAAATGAGTGACCTCATCCCTCTCCACTTCTTCATTGGGTGAAGGCAATGATTGTCTGTGTGCTTTGTGGGAATCTGCCCTGACTTTGCACACACCTCTGTGTGCAAACAATGAGGACACGTCCCAGGGAATTCTCCTTGTCTTTTCAATTAACCTGCTTCTTCTGTCCCTGCCACAATCTGTGTCTCAATGTTGGGTGGAGTAAATGAAGGCCGAGTTTCATCCCTTTGCAAAGTGCTGCTGGATAGCAAATGCTGATGATAATAATTATCATTTTCCTACCTTCAGAGTCCTAAATGTTTAGTCAAGTTGTTTGGTTAAAGGATTCACTCTGAATACTTATTATTTTTTTTTTAATTTCATGGGTCTGTAAAAATCAAATCATGAATTATTTCTTTCCAGGGTTGTTTAAGGAGCTCCCTTTATGTGAGTGGTTAGTGGAAAGCAAATCAAAATATGGATAAAGGAGAAATATTATATTGCAAATAGAATAAATCTAATTTTTATGATTGTAGAAATTAGCAGTGCTTACAATCAGCTTGACCTGAATTAATTTCTCAGATATACCACTTATTGGTCACGCCCTGAGCCTCTTCATCTGCAAGGTGGGGATAATTATGCCTATACACTCGTATTTGAGGTTTCAGTGAGGTTTTAGGTACCAATCATATAGCTAATAACAAGTAACAAGTTGATTAGTAAGTGGCAGTCATTTTTATTTTCTTTGCAACCTCGTTAGAAATCTTATTGACAGATATTCCATCTTCTTGCTTGGGATTCAGTTGCATCACATACACCTTACAATCTTTTTATACATTCCTTCATTTCAACAAACTGGCTTATTTAGAGTCCTCTAAAACATCAGCTTTTTCCCCTTACCTCACATACACTTACACCCCATGGGAATCACTGGGGTATCTATGTTTGGATTATATTGCTGGAAAGGGAGCAAACTGAGAAGAAATATCAGATAATATTAGTTCTTAGTAAATTTGGCATAGTTGTCCAAAATACGGAACTCTCAAATTTAGTAACTCCTGTCAATGTCGGGGAAAACAAAAGTTTGGGATGAATAACAAAATGAGAATATTTTTTATGTTGCAGCAAGATTTTATTACCCAGTTAACACTGTATAAGCTAAACATGTAGCATAGATCCAAAAAGAAGTTAGATTTGTAAATTAGAGACAGTGATAGTTTATGAAGAAACAACATCACCATTCCCTCCCACAAAGTGCCGCCTGACACCACTGTTTAAATTGAAGACACTTTTGAATAGGACCAAGTGAGACTAGATTTTCTCATACTCTTCATTTTTACTGTAGAAATCTTTGTTTAAATAAACTATTTTGTAAACAGGTAAACAAATTGAATAAACTGGAGCTGCTCTGGCATTTGGTTTCCATCATCTTTTCCACTCCGTGGTGGTGACTGTCAGGTACATTCCCTAGGTAAATATTTCATGTCACCCTTCTTTTAGTTTCTGAGCTCTTTTAAAAAAGGTTTTCTTTAAAGATGTCTCATAGCAGATTGACTCAAAATCAAGACATGACCTAAGAGGAGCCCATTCTTGGTTCATGCTGAGGAAATTTGTTGTTTTCTCAGAAATTTCATCTCAAAGACACATTGTGTCATCGGTAGCGCGAACTAAATGATGTAGAGAATAAAGGAGCAGCAAGAGCTTGATCTAGAAGGCTACACAGGACTAGGTGATTTCAATGAAGTACAAAACAGAAAAGCTAAATGAGCTAGTCAAGAGGGTGGGAAAATGAAGCAGACACACCTGTACAGAGATTAAGATGACAGACACCCGGTGGGCCTCTCTGATGGAGAGTGGGAATGCCTTCAGGTTGTAATCACATTCTGGATCTTTAAGCACAGTTTGCAGCAGGCCCTGCATGTGTGCAACTTGGACTATTTTGGATATCTGCATTCATACACAAAATGTGCCTTTATTTCACTCACGATGTGTGGGGTTTTGTGTCTTGCTACCCAAAGATTCCATACTGAAAAAGACATTTGAGCCACGTGTGTATTTCCAGCCTTGGAATCTAGAAAAGCTTGAGATACTGGAAAGAAGATACTCAGAAACCTCCAACTAGGAAGAAAGCTATCAGCTCATGGACTTGTTACAGGAAATCAATAAACACAAATTACAGGAGTTTTATTACCAGAAAAAGCCTCTTGGATAGAGACATGTGCCTGACTCAAAGTGTAAGGAAAGTGAGTCCCAGACCTTCATGTAATGCTAGGCCCTGAACAGAAAGGTGAGTTGATACTAAATGCTGTAGCTGTGGGACATTGCGGGAAGCATACTCTGCACTACCCTTCTCCAGGCTGAGTCTCAGGATGCCTCAGTTGACCAAAGAGGTATTCATCTGGAAACTAGGCAAACCCCATTAGGTGAACTATCTTGGAAATAAGCAAACTCAAATACTGTAGTCAATTAATGGTTAGTATTTTCTCAAAAGGACTTGGAGATTTAGGACTAGAATGGCTAGCTGAAGCTCATGCAAACTGGACGCGAGACTCTTGACTAGAGAGAGGAGAATGGAGCAGATTTGCTGAAAAAATCAGAGCTGGAGAAATACCGTAGCCCCTAAAGAAAGACACTATAAAATTAATGGTCTATGGCAACACACCATTTTCACTTTCCAGGAAGATCCATGCTATCTCCATCCATATCTTAGAGCCCCTTGTCTGTTAAGCTCATTTTAAGGGACTTTATTTCTTGCATTTAAAAGAGACCTGGCTAGCAGAATAATTCATAATTATTTATTATCTTATTCCAGACTCCCAGCCACTGTACCATGATTACCACTGATAATCCTCTTTCAAATTTTTCTTCTTGAGAACTTTTGTAACTGAACCACACACAGTAGTTAGCAGAATACAGACTTATGGATTGCTGAAGGACTTCCCTCCCCCTGTTCTGGGGCCTTTGTGCATGAAACCCTAAATTACTTCTGTGCCTTTGGAAGTGCCTATATCCTATTTCAAGTGCATTTTGACATTTCGGATATTTCCTTAGTTCTCACTGACATTTCAAAAACAACTGGCCATTGATTTTTTTTTATTAGTTATGTCCCCCAAGTCCATGTGACACTCAGTGCCTTATCCAGAGCACCCTATATTAAAATATAAACTAGCTGACAAGCTGCAAGGACAGGTCTGGGCCAACTGACCTTCCTTCATTCTCTGTGATGATGCAATAAACATTATTCTGCCACAGAGTTAAGAAGTTTCTCGTCTTGTCACACTGAGAATGCACAGTTTGAGACTGCTACTGTGGTGCACAGCAGAAATGTACCCTGGTGACTAGGGACTGTTTACTAATGATAGCTTAACATAGGAGAGTGGCAGGTATTCAAGCAGTGTAATAAGTATTTATTATGTACTGCTTATAACTAATGGCACTTGTTATTATCATTGTTGTGAAGATCATCTCTGGAAAAGTAATTGAAGCAATAAAACAGAGACTTATGCATTAAAAAACAGCAAACTCAGATCTGATAAGACTATTACTAAGATAGTAATTTAATACTTCTATAATATATTAAAATTTATTTCTTATGTGTGACTCTAGTAAATTAATATTGTTTTGAGTCATCTCTAATGTTCAGAGCATGTATGATTTTAAATACATTTTAAAATTAAGATTCTCTTTTGAGAAATGTTATGACCTGGTCCTACTGATCAACACAACAGTGGCTGGAAGGAACAGAGCAAGAAATGTTTCTTTTCAAATTCATCCTAGCAGTGTTTCCAATAAAGGTTTCCAGTTGGTTTATTTCCTGATCAAGATATTTGTTCTCATAAAATAATAAAAATAATTTCTCCTTTGAAAAGAGCTCTGCTTATGGTGAGATGATTACCTATATTACCAATTCTGTTTATTTTTACACTCTGGAAGAAGCAGAAGAAAAGAAAGGAGAGCACAGAGAGATTTTGAAATGATTCTACCAGTTGAGAAAGAACCAGAGATAGGAAGGAGAAACTCAAGAGTTCATAAGGGTCACATTCTACATGACTTGACAGGTCCTGGTCATATGGACATGAACCCACCTACTCTGAAAGTTTCTATCTCAAACAAGTATTTAAGCTGATGTATTTTTCTCAAGCTTAATTTCATCAGTTGTAAAATACAAAAATAATACCTGCCTCATAGTGTTGTTAGGATTGTATGGGCGATTATATCAGGAAAGTCCTATAAGATACTTGAGACTTAGTATCCAGTGTATGTGTGTATAAATATGTATAACACACACACACAAAAACTCTCTCTATAAAATGTATATATTACACATAAATTTCAAATGGTTTCATTATTTCAAAGGTCTAAATATTTTCTATAGTAATGTATTTCAATTTTGAACAAAAAGAATCATACAGAAATGAGGTGGTTATATATATCCAAATTAAAAAATATATTTTAAACTTTATGAAATGTTTCATAATCCTCATCTAAACAGTTCATGCTTTATGTAGTTGGGTGAATTTGTAATTTTTTCCTGAATATTTACATCTATATTTTATTTTTTGAAATTCTGCATAAGTTCAACAGAAAATGTTTTGATTTTTAATATTACGCAGCTATTTACTGTAAAGTCTTAAGATGTATGTGATTTACTTATTATTAAAACAGTCAATAGATGTTTACAATTTGGTATAAATCAGATAGCATATCACAAGTAAATGCTGCACTGCGGATGTAATAATTTATTATTTCACAGCATTTACTGATATTGTTGAAATAATTGGAATGTTGTATTTTAACTGATAGCTAAGTATCTTGACTGATGCTTACGATATCAGCACTAAGGGATGCAAAAGCCATATGTCAGCTTCATATCGCTGAATTTCTGGGCGATTGAAGCCAACAGGAATGCCTTGAGTGACATTTTAAAATTGTTTCTTTTCTCTGCATGGTTTTCATTTCATCACAATAATACTCTGAGTTCTACCTTAGGACCTGAAGTTTTTTGAAGGAACATAGCTAACAAGACATATGCCCTTTTATACTATTTTCATTTGCTACTGTCATGGGATTGTCTTTGCAGTGACCACAATGAGTTCATTTAAGGAAATTAAATGCAGCTAGAGGAAAAACAGAGGGTAAAAAGCAAAATGGTAATAGAAATAAAATATTGCCAAAGAGGGGCTTTTTGCCAAATAGGCATCACTTTTGTCAAACATTGTTAAGACAGTTATTTAGAGCATTGTCTGTGGAGAGTATGTCTATGGGTAAGGCCAATAATGAAGTAAGCTGCCTATGGAATTACCTCACATGGTCTCCTTCTAGCTGTATCTCTAGTCTACTTCTTAACTTCTCACCAACAAAATAAGCTTACTTTTTACTCACACCAATTTAGCTTGTGTTACTTTATCCATATAACTGCCAATCTGTTTTATTACTTGGAATTTAGTTTTCATCTCTAAAACAGAATGGATAAAAAGTCTTTAGTTCTGATTTTCTTTGATACACCATCCTGTAATATCCACCCACTCCTTATGTTTCTTTTATACATGCTACAGAATGGTTTACCATTTTGGTAGAAAGGGGAAGTTTTAAGTTCCTCCACTAACTTGTTTATTCCAACGCTTGTTTTAAGGAACTTAGGAAATTACTCTAGGATAGTTTGAAATATCCACTGAGTCCATTGGCCATTTGATCCCAATAGTGTTTTTGGTTCCTGGAATTTAAATCACTCAGTGTCAGTATTTATAGATCTCTGAATGGTGTGTGTTCTTTCTTTTTCACAGTGTGTATGTATCTACACTGATAAATGGTCTAAGGGATCCCCTTAGGGAGTGTATTAAGAAAGATTTACAGACCTATCTTGGCAAAGTATCTCAGGGTCCTTTAGGTAGACCAGGTTCATTTTTCATTTAAAGGTTCTCAGTCTGTGATCTAGTTCTGGAATAGAAACTCAGGGAGGAGATGAGATGCTCTATTATGGAGACTGAAATGAGACCTCTGCTCACATGTCCTAGTGTTTGTGATTATTTACTGACAAGTTGTTTAGAAGGCTGACCGTCTACTTTGTTTCTACTGATCAAATAACTGCTATCAAGGATGTTAGTGAGACCAAATATGCTGACAGCTGCTCTGGTCCTGTTCCCCATTATGGTAGCCGTGCCCATCCTAACAAAGGGGATGAGGTAGTATGGTGCTGCCATGTGTCCTCTGTCAGTCCAGAAACTCATATTTTAATGATAGCATCTCTCACCTTTATCTCTGGCCTGCAGAGAACAAGGAAATTTTCTGAGAATGCCAGAACAACCTTCATTAATGCATTTCACAAATTTGGGAGACAATTAGGGGATTGGTGGGTGGGTTACACATAAAACAATTTAGGTACTTCAATATTTGTATCTCTGCATGCCTTTGGATCTTTTCTCTATATTATAATTGAGAAATGTTGGCACCTCAAGATCGTTTGATAATTAACTGTTGAATCTAGGTCCCAGCCAACCAACCAATGATTGTTACAGCCACTCCTAGCAGCTGAAGCATATGCATTTAATTTAAGGACTTTGGGAGGTTAATCATCTTGGAAAATTCTCACATTTACTATAGGAAATTGATTACTTAAGCAGGCTGCAAAAGAAGGGAAAGAGTGTTATCAGTGCTTACAATGATGCTGGGTGCTGTAGGGTGTAGTTACTCTGTGGGTTATCAATTTTGCTACAGAAAAGAATTTCAGAGTGAGTCCAAAGTAAAGTTTTAGAGTAAAATTTATTGGAAAGAAAAGACATGCTTGAGAGAGAAAGTGGGTGCCTTAGAGGAAAGAACACAGGCTTGCTGTTAGTAGAAAGCTTTATATAGTGTCCAAAATAATGATTAGGAACCTATATTAGAAGTTAAGATTTGTGGGCTATATGGGTTACAGTAAGCTAATGATCAGAAGTTGCATTTTCATAATTTACTCCTAGGCTTACTCGTGTCAGCATCCTTGAGATGATGAGAAAAGTTACCATTTAATGAAGTTTTCTCTTAAAGCACCATGCCTCAGTGTCTCCAGCAACTTCCCATTATCTTTGTTTATTGCCTCTGTGATTGACTGTGCTAGCCGCACCGCATTCCAAGGTTGCATCTGGTGTGCCTGGTCAATGGGATAATTGTTCAGAGAGTTATGTTCCAATAAGAAGGTGCCTGTATGCTGACCATCCTGTTCCTCACTTATCTAACTTGTACAAACCTACAGAAGCTCATCCATCTATATCTAAACCACTCTAGCTGTGCCTGCCTCAACAATACACTTGCCACTGAGGCTCCTAGAGATGGTTGATGTCACTGCTGTTGCTGGAACTTCTGCCTCTGACACAGAGCAGGAAACTAGAAGCTTCAGATATTTCAGTTTTATGAAAAATGTGTACCTAATAGGTTCCCCTTCTAGTTCTTTTATCTCTTAAGAGCCATTGGGTCATCTTCTCAGCTCCATATGAAATTACTCTGCCTTTGGGGCTGTTGCCAGTCATGTCTGGGGCAGTGGTCACACGCCCTGGCCCTTCTTGGTGATGATGAGCTAGGCTTACTCAAGCCCTATTTATTCACACAAATTACTACTGTCCTGAAAGGATCTATAATCTTAGGTTTGCCCTCATTTTGTATTTTGCTTTGAAGCTACACTGAGGCCCTATTTAGAAAAATAACACTCATGTTATTTACGGTCATTTAGTTAATGTTAGTCTATTTCACATTATAAACTACATGAGTGCAGGATTGGTATCTGTTCTGGCTTACTGTAGAATCTTCTGGAACCTAATACGACGGGCCATGCTTGGCATCCAATACATAATTTTTTATGTGAAAATGTGAGAGGGAAATAGTATTTCAGATGTTAAAGTTAGGTTCAGAGATTGTGTCAGATTTTCAAAGGAAAGAAATAGACTTTGCAAAGGAATAGGAGAGTACAATATGTTTTCATGTAATGTCAGATGTCAGCTGGACTGACACTGCAGAAGGTGAGGAGTAAATGAAGCCTTGTGGTTTTAAATGGGATCAGGCCAACAAAAAGAGGTGGCAAAAATCAAAAGATTTGGAGAGAATTCGAAGAATAGGACTTGTGATTGACTGTAGGAGGCCGTATGTGCTTGGGGAGAGATTGGTGCTTTTAGACAAATTGGGGAACACAGAATGAAGAGCTAATTTGGAGAAATGATTATTTGTTCAGCTTTTAATGTTCAGTTTGTGATGTTGCTGGGATACCCAATTGGTTGATAATTTAGGCCTATTGAAGAGAAGGTGGGCTGTCATGTAATTGAATCAGATCCAATTTTACTGCTGACTGTTTGAGTTACAGGAAACCAACTTAGGCCTTTAGTTTTTAGCTGTTAAATAAGGAGACTGTGTAGGGGCTAGATGATTCCTAAGATCTCTTCTGTTTTCACGTTTGCCTTTCAACCCTTCTAGAATTTGCTCAGCATAATTTGTGTTTTTTTTAAAAAAATAAATCTCTCCTGTTTTTCTGATTGTGGTAAAAGTATGCCTAATATAAAATTTATCATTTTAAGTATACAATTCAGTGGAATTAAGGACATTCATAATGCTGTATAGTCATCATCATTATCCATTTCTGGAACTTTTTCATGATCCCAAACAGAAATTCTTTACCCTTTGAACAATAACTCTCCCTTTCCCCTTTTTCCTAGCCTGGTAATATCTACTACACGTTTTGTCTGGATGAATGAGGTACCAGACTAAACAGATTCACAGAAAATATGTACTTTTTACAATTGAATTTTTATTTAACTTTTAGAAATTTATCAATTTCTGCACTGTTTTGTTCTCATACCCAATAAATAAGTACATATAAGTGTATTATCAGGAAAATTAGAATATATAATCACTAAAATGGTTTTTAGAATATATGATCTTTGAGGTTGAATAGAAGACTTGTAATAATATTTATAAATTTAAAGATTATAATATAGTTCTGAGAATGTTTTGTCATCTCATAATTGCATATAAAGAATAACTATAGTATTAATATATGCTTAAACAATGGACTACATATTTCCAAAGATGCATTATTTTGGGATCTAGGTATAATAGTTTGTCAGAAAAATGTCTCTGAGAGAGTTCCTTTAGAATGGAAAAGCTTCTAATCAAGGTCTAAAAAAAAATATTGCAATAGGACCAAAATGAATGCTTGATAGAAATTCTTCTATAAAAGTATTATTCTTCAGTGGGCTGACTTTTGCCTTTGTCAGGCAATGAATAAATACAACATACCAAAAGCATAATTTTGGTAGTTTGTAGCTCAGGCATAAAAAATATCTAGCATGAGCCCAAAGCTCATGCTTTATACTCAGAAAATAAAAATGTCATTGACATTGTCTGTTACTGATCATTCTAACTAGGTTTGTGAATTCTTTTTGAGATTCATTCAGATAAGATTTTAAATACACTAATTACCAATGTAATTATTTTGTGAATATGCTTTAAAATTAATTTAATCCAACAATTTCCATGTAAATATTATGCAAGCAGATCTTAAAATATACCTACTTTTCAGAATTAATTTTCTGTGTTGGTCAGATATGACTGACCTTCACTGCTTTGATATCCTTTTGTGACTGAATGTATAGGAGCAATTGCTGTGTGTGTGTTGGAGGGGTGATGGGATAATGGGCTTTTTGAAATACATACTTTCTGATAATTTACAATTTAAGCAAATATTCATATGTCAAACTAGTAATATTTATAATATGTTTAAAGAAGCCCAGGAAATGGTATGCCAATATAAATAAGAAAAACATTGATTGACTTCCTGTGGTCTGTAAGCTAAACTCATAAGATAGATTTAGATACTTTTATCTTTCTCAATATTCCTTTTGAGAGAAAAGCATATCTTTTCCTTCCGCCATATTATTTCTCAATTTCTGTCAGGAAACAGATCAGCATTTACTTATTCATCTCTTTTCTCCACAGATGGACAATGGACACCTCTCTAGATTCTGGAGATAGAGTAGTGAGCAAGATGCCAAAGTGTTTGCCTGCAGAGATTACATTAGAAAGAGAGAGATACTAAACACATAAAAAATAAGTAGTTAATAATAAGTGCATTGTAGTAGATTAAAACACAGAACTATAGTAGCATACGACTGGTTGGGTGGGTAATCTGGCCAGGTGTCTTTATGGAGTGACCTGCAGACTGAGATCTAAGTGTGTGAAAGGAGCCACCTGTGTGACCAAGAAGGGGTATTCTAGGCACAGAGACCAGCAGGTGCACCGAGGCCTAAGGGAGAACAGATTAGGCAGAGAGTAGAAAGGAGGTAAAGATAGCTGAGAACTAGAGTCAATGAGAAAGAGGGAAAAGCTGAGGTTACAGAGGTAGACAGGGGCCATGCCACAGAGAGTGAAAAAGTCCATCACCAGTTGGGCTTACAAGATCCTCCATAATTGGCAGCAATCCACTTATCTGACTAAACTTCCACTGTGCTCCATTATTTTGCTCAGTATTTTCTAAATGAACCTGTGGTCTTTCCATCTCTGTCATTTTGTAGTGGAATTCCACCCACTTAGAATGTATTTCACATTTTTCTACGTATACAAATACCAATGACTCTTCAAAGTCTATGTATTTATGAGCAACCAAACTGATATTATTATTATGAATTATGTGGAAATATTCTCAGAACAATTAAGTCAAATATTTACCAGGTATAGTATTTTGTATATTGTCTAGGTTGGCTTCATTATAATGTGGTTTTTTTGGCTGCCCGTTCTTTATTAAAAATGAAAGGTATGCTATAGTAAGATTTTTTTGAAACCAGAGATATAAAAATACAAGAAAGATAAAAAAGAAATTATATTGTTACTACCATCCAGGGATATCACTGTTAACATTTTAATATTAACAATATAATATCTGCAAATCTATCTTTGAATAATCTATCTGTCTGTATATATCTATTAATCTATTCACATTTAAATATATACCATTTGCTGTTTTAAATTTAAAATATATTAAACATTTCATATAAGATTTTTTATTTTATATAGGTTATAATTTTTGTTTTGTGAATATATATATATTTATTTTAATCTACACCCTAGAATTATGTGTTTGATTGTTTACTGATTATTCACTGACAAGCACAACTTCAGTGGAAACCTTATTTTGCTAAATCTTTGTTCAATTATACACTTATGTTTTCAAGAGAAATTCCTATAAGTGGAATGACTGGGTCAAATGTTATGCAAAATTTCAAAACTTTTGATACTTATTGCTAAATTGGCTATCCTGAATTAAATAACAGCCTTGTAGTTCTTTTACTGTTATCTAATATTGAACACATTGGCAACTTATGCTCTTTACTAGTTACTCAAAAGTGAAGGCCTTTAATTTATGAGGGGGGATTCCAAAAAACCAGAATTATCTTTTGGAGGGCAGGCCCCTAGTAATACAGGCTTTCCCCACTAGGTAAGTGTTCTAGGAACCCGTTGACATCAGTCTACCTTCAAGCATTGTTGTGAGAGGCTGTGTTGTGGAAGAAATGCCCCAAGTTGTGGCAAACAGGTGACTGGTTCTTCTACCAGGACAATGCACCTGCCCCCACAGTGCTGAAAAAACTGCTCAACAGTTTTTGACCAAAAAGGGCATGACCCCCATGCTTTACCCTTCCTATTCACCCAGTCTCACCCCGAGAGACTTTTTTTGTTTGCTCAGATGAAAAAAGTCTTCGAAGGGAAAGGTTTTGCCGATGTGGAAGAGGTGAAACTTAAAACAGCAGAAGCACTAAAAGGCATCCAAATTGCCAAGTTCAAAAATTGTTTACAGCAGTGGAAAAAACATCTCAATAGGGGATTGCATCACAAGGAGAGTACTCTGAAGGTGACTTTGAGAGTGATACACAATTTGTTATATATAGATTCCAGTTTTTTTTGGAGGGTCCCCCATCATAAATTATTCATACAATTCAACAGAGTGCTTTTTTCAACAGTGAACATATAAGACCATAATTTTAATGGAGGGAAAATAATGAGAATGATCTCAGAATACCTGTGGGCTTCATATCATGCTGATTTCTGTTACACCCAATTTCACAGAAAGAGGATCATGATATTACACACTGGCTTAATGCTGGCACTAGGTTTGTTGGAAATGATTAAACTTATGTGCTCAAACTGGGGATTAGGAAAACATTGCTCTAAGAGGAAACTATTCAAGCCACCCTGTTTATATTGTCAACAATGTTAAATAATTTTATGAGTCATAAAACAAAGTTTCTCTTTTGAAATAATGAACAATTAAGAAATTCATCTATAGAATAAGACTTGATTTTCATTTTTAGCAGTAGACACTTCCTTGCTGTGGTTTGTGGCTTCAGTATAGCATTAAGATAAATGAATGAAGTGTTTGTGAAAACAATCTCCTAGTTCCCATTTAGTACTAGTAAATGTATTCAATATTTTAATATGGTTGTATCTTCAGATTTTCAAAGTTTTATATCTATTCAACCATTTAAATATTATTAAATATTTAATAGTACTTGAGTCAGAACCATTACTTAGAGATGTTAGAGATATTTTTCTATCATCCATCTCGACAATGTTCACTTAATGAACAGTGAGTATTATAATTCTAATGAGTTTTTTTTTAGATCACATAAATAAATAGCATCAGCAGAATTAAACTAAGAATTAAATATAAAGAAAAGGAAAGGTTTTGATTTCTTTCCCCTGCTGAGAAGGGCACTTTAGTTGATGATGTTGCTACCTCTACTGCTCTCAAGTAATGTCCACTCCGGGGGTCAGACAAATATAAAAAAAAATATTAAAACAATCACACCAATGTTCTAATTTATAAGTGATTTGAAACACCTGAGAGTCTACTTACTGCCTCTCTCTGCCTCTTTTTGGCATGAGACAGTTTTCGCAAATCTGAAAGCAGATTTACAAAACAAAATATTGCCTTTTTATTTCTCACATATTAGTACTTTAAATGTTATTTTTTTTAGAACTAGAAAGAAATAACAATAGCAGGAAACAAATATAAATACATTTAATTTGAAATGTCAATTTTGATATTCTATGTTTCAAATAAACTGCAGAAAGTTATAAAATAACCAAAAAAAGCTGCAGACTATTACTTATATGTGAGGAGATAAAGTGATGCTGGAGCTCACTGGTATGTGAGTTTTTACTATTCTAATATGATCACATAATAGCGTACAGTGTTGGTTGGGCTGTACCCCTACCAAACTGAGGTGGGGCAACATGAGGGTGAGACAAAGGCTTATTGGGGACTTATATACAAGGGGTCCAGGAGTGGCCAGCTGGATGAGGTCACCTTTGGTCACTTGCAATTTATATAAAATCTTCACTTGGCAACCTCCACCTACCCCAAAACAAATGCCCTCGGTTCCTTTCCTGTCCAGTGTCCCAGGGAAATGGGTTGGGGTGTCCAAGTGTTCTTCATTGTTGAGAAGTAAACTTCTTGGTTGACCACTTCCAGATTCCTTAGCTCAGAACTCTGAACATTCTTCTTAGACCATAGGGTCATTCTCAGGGTATGTTTGCATTATTGCTATCCATCATGCACGTGTGCAGTGTAGAGTCCATGGAAAATTTGGATTGACTCATTGTCAACAAGACCATTACACATCTAGACCCATCGGGGGAGCTAACTATTACACAGCACACAAATGTGTGCAGACATTTTCTCTCTGTTATCAGCAGTATTGCTTTTTCCTAGACAATTTAAATGTGTTTGCTGTCAAAAAAAACACTAAGTATTAATGTCTATGTTAAGATATTTGCCGATTCAATTAGAAATCTCACTTAGTATTTCACGGGCATTGCAAATAAATTATTTGACTAAGAATGTAGATGGATAATTTGAATTAACCACAAACATGTTGCCAAATACCTACTATATACTATAACTATTATGTCACAAACCAACCATAATTAAAAACATAGGAAGAGAAAAAGCATACAAATATTTAGGTGATTTTTAAAAAGTTTTCATTAAGATACTTGTTTTAGGCCCAAAGGAAAAGTAGTCATTTTTCTTTTTAAAAACTTCTTATGACTTTCAAATTTATGTTGGAAATATTGCCAATATTTAAGTCATTCGTATCTATAACCATAAAATTGTACTTTAATTATCTATTTCCTTCACTCTCCCATCAAATCTGTCACCATGTTTTGCTTATCTAACTTCTCTACTATTTTATCATTGGATTCTTTTTTCAGTTTTCAATGCCAGACTCCCACCACATATGCCCTAAACTATTTCAATAAACTTCTGAGATGTATGCTCATTATTTCTTTTTATTTTGGTAGCATATGCTTTATACTAATGGCTTGATTAATTTTCCTAAAGTGAGATTTGATCATAGTAGTCTCTTCACCACAAAACAATAAAGTCTTCAGTTTTTACACATTTAAATGCAAAGTTCTCTTATCTGTCATTAACAAATTTTAACCAAGACTTTTAATTTATCTCTTACTTCTCTCCATATTCTACATTTAGAACAAACTGGATGGCTGGTTGTTCCCAAGAAAACCGCAAATGTTCCATCTTTGTAATTGGAATTTGCACCTGACAGTAAACTCCATTAGAGTAGAGATTTAGCTTACTCATGTGGAATACAGTACATTATATTGTAGATACAAGAAACAGATTATAAGTTGAATAAAGTATTAAAATAGCTAAATATGAGTTATATAAAAGAGTTTCTCAATAATCATTTTTCTTTTTTAAATACTTATTTACTTAATAGAAAAATTCGCAGAATGACTTCACAGGAGGTCGTTTGATTTCTATATTCCTAAACATAGAGAAATATGGGGCCTATGAATAGAGAATTCTCAAAGAATGGTCTCTACTTTTGCCCAGTTCAATGTATTTTGGTAACTCTAGAGGTGTAGTGAGGCATCTGGAGCATAGTTTATAATGAAATATTAAAATGGTAAGAAATTGTCATATACATGAAGTTTTAAAATATAGATATAGCACAGACAGAAGAGACAAAAGTTATATATTTTAGAAAATTCCATTAATGAATTCAGAAACTAATTAAAAGTAAACATCAAATTATTGTGTTTGTATCTTTTGAAAATGGTGCATGGTCAGTGAGAAAGATTCATTTCTAGTATAGTCAGAGGTAGCACACTCAGATTCTGTGACCTAAATCCTAATACACATATCCTAATGCCATCTAGAGAGGGTACAAAAGGGAAACTGTAGACCTTCACCAGTGTTCTCAGTGATGGTAATAGGTGAATGGAGAGAATTAAGTATAATAAATAACTATATTACTGAAAGAACAGACTGTGTGGTGAGGTATTAGTTTGGGAGAATACATACAAGAGGAGACCCTCAAAAAATTGATATTTTATTTTTGGAGGGTGGCCTCTTGTGGTTCAGGCTTTCCCCGCTAGGTAAGTGATCTAGGAACCCATCAGCATTAGTGTACTAGCTAACATTGTGAAAGGCTACATTCAGCTTTGTTGAATTTCTTTTTTTTTTTGAGATTCTTTCAACTCGTTTGCCCATTCCATGGTAGGTGATTTGTGAGTGCACCTGTCCACCCCGCACTGAGTGTTCAGCAATTTTTGACCAAAAACTGTATGACGCCCCCCCCCCAATGCCCTACTGTCCCTACTTATCTGATTTCACTCCAAGTGACTTTTTTTTCCCCAGGTGAAAAAGGTTCTCAAAGGAAAATGTTTTGCCATTGTGGAAAAGGTGAAGCAAAATATGGCAGAAACACTAAAAGACATCCAAATTGATTAGTCTAAAAATGGTTTTGAGCTTTCAATTGCTCAAAAAGGATCTTGATAGGTGCCTTGCATCAAATGGAGAGTACTTTGAAGGTGACTGAAGTTTAAACATGTAAGAATAAATACACAATTTTTTTCAATAAATTCAGCTGGGGGGAGCTTCTCATATGCTGGTTCTGGAGACCCCATACTAAAACTGAGTGACTGCAGGGAAATAATAATAAAGAGATTTTGCAAAAGTCAGGATGGAGGGGATGGAGCAGGCTCCCTAAAGCAGTGAAGTTGTGGTGATGTTGATGCAGCATTAGCTAATCTGCAAGTGTTGGAGTTTTGAAGTGTGTGACAGAGACATCAGGCATCAACAAATGAGGTCTCTATATTTCACAACTGAAAACAACAGAAGCCAGGCTCGGTGGCTCAGCCTGTAATCCCGCGCCTTGGGAGGCTGAAGTGAGTGGATTGCCTGAGCCTGAGGGTTCGAGACCAGCTTGGGCAACTTGGCGAGACCTCACCTCTACAATAAATCAAAAATTAAACGGGCTTGGTAGCGCGAACCTGTAGTTCCAGCTACTCGGAAAGCTGAGGCGGAAGGATCGCCGGAGCCCAGCAGGTCGAGGCTGCGGTGGCCGGGAGCGGCCACTGCACTCCAGTCTGGGCGACAGAGTGAGACTCCAACTCAAAAAAAGAAAACAACAAAAATGAAAATA
>CAUYQG010176537.1:0-14115 GCA_963574415.1 Tarsius wallacei
GGAAGGCTGAGGTGGAAGGATCGCCAGAGCCCAGCAGGTCGAGGCTGCAGTGGCTGGGAGTGGCCACTGCGCTCCAGTCTGGGTGACAGAGTGAGACTCCAACTCAAAAAAAAAAAAAAAAAATATGTAGGTAACTACTAAGTTCATTTGGTCAAGTGTCAAATTTATATTCTAGATCTACTTGTTGATTTTTTTGCCTCAGTGAAATATATAGGGCTGTCAGTGGGGTATTCAAGTCCCCTGATATAATAGTGTTAGAGTCAATATCTTTTTTTAGTTTACTTGTAGTTACTTTATAAATGCTGGTACTCCTGTGTTGGGTGCATATATTTTTAGGATGGATATTTCTTGTTGATGGAAAGAAACTTTTATCATTATGTAGTGTCCTTTTGCAGTTTTTTAAATTTTTGATAACTTAAAGGTTGTTTTGTCTGATATTAAGATTGCAACTCCTGCCTTATTTTGTGATCCTTTTGCTTAGAAACTCATTTTCCAACCTTTAACTATGAGTCTGTATGCGCCCCTTGAAGTGAGATGAGTCTCCTGGATGCAGCAAATAATTAGGTCATGGTTTCTTATCCAGTCTGCCATTCTGTGTCCTTTCAGTGGTGCATTTAATCCATTCACATTCAGGCTGATTATTGAAATATGATTGTTTATCCCTGTCATTAGGTTCTTATAAAGTTTTTCCTTTGCTTGTTTTCTTTTGGCTTTGGAGTTAATGTATGTGTGTGTTTTCAAGTTTCTTGTTGCACTGTATTCTCTGCTGATTCTGTGCTCTGATATTCTCTTGGGAAGTGTGTGGTCAATCTTTTTATTCTTTCTTCTGTGCTTAATATCTTTTTAAGTGTCTCCTGTAGAGTTGGTCTGGAAGCTGCATAATCTCTTAGAGATTGGATGTCTGGGAAGGATTTTAATTCTCCATCACTGATGAAGCTGAGCTTGACTGGAAAGGAAATTCTTGGTTTAAATTGTTTATCTTTGAGGACTTTGAATATGGGGCTCCAGTCCCTTCTTGCTTTAGTGTTTCTGCTGATATGTCTGCTGCTATTCTGATTGTTTTTCCTTGGTAGGTAGTCTGACCTTTCTCTCTTGCTGCCTTTAGAGTTTTTTCTTTTGTGCCTACTTTGTGTATCACATTACTATGTGTCTAGGGGTTGGTCTTCTCAATTGATGTCTTGTGGGGGTTCTCTGTACCTCTTGTGCTTGGCTAGTCACATCTCTGGTGAGATGGGGAACGTTTTCTTGGATTACTTCCTGGAATACTTGCTCCATGTTGTTCTCCATTTTCTTTTTTTCTTCTGGGATATCAATCAGGCATAGGTTCAGCCTCTTGATATAATTTCACATCTCTGATAGACTTTATTCTTTCTTTCTGAGTCATCTTTCTATGTTTTTTTACAGATTGGGTTAATCCCATGTTCTGGTCTTCAAGTTCTGAGATTCTTTCTTCAGCTAGATTAATTCTGCTTTCCATGCTTGTCACCTTGTTATTTATTTCCTGGATGAAATTTTTTATTACCAAAATCTCTGTTACAAGTTCTTTCAGTGTTGCATCTTGTCTTTCTTGAGTCTTATTTACTCTTTCTATCCATTCCCTAATCCCTGTCATATCGTGGGGATGGTCTTTTGTGACTTCCATTTTTTGGGCACCAAAGTCTGATTTTTCAGGAGTTTTGTCTTTGGTACACTTTAAATTGCCTGAGGTTTTCCTTTGGCTTTTCCTTATTTGTGACAGATCACTTGTTTTTCTCTTTAGTTCTGTTATTCATTGTCAGTGGGAGAGGCTTTCCCTTCTGATGTTTGCTCAGACCTCTATTCTTCCCTGATCTAGCCTCTGGATTTGTTCTTTTGAAATAAGATGGTAAATGAGAAGCTTTGCTGTCTCTTGTAGTTTTTGAAATTTGAATAAAGTGGGGGATGGGACTCTAGGAAATCAGATACTACTTGCAAATTAAAATGTTCACTTATTGTGGTATGTGTTCCCTGAGACCCACTCCCCACTACCACTCTATATGATGATGCAAAGCAGAAACCAATGCAAAAGCAATTGAACACCTACACACACACTCCAAAACAAACTGGAATAATAACAAACAAACTGGAATAACAACAATAACAAACAACAAAATAATCAGCAACAAAAAGGCCCCCAAGAAAACTAAACATACACACACACACACATGCCTAGCACAAACTGAATAGAGAAGAAAAACAGAATGACTGAAGAAAAAAAAGGGATTCAAGTTGAACCTTCACACATCTATTGACATATCCCTTAAACTATAAAAAATTAATATAAAAAAGACCCAGAAGAACAAAAGAACAAAAACCAACAACCACAAAAAAATCAAAAGATGAACATTCAATCATTTACATGCACACATAAACAGAAAACGATGGATAAAAGAAGAATTAAACAGAAAAAGAAAATAAAAATTAAAAAAAAAATTGGGGGGGGAGGGAATGCAGATCAAACCCTCACATACGCATTCATGCACAAAGAAAAAATATTTTAAAAAGAGATGAACTAACAAACAAGCAATCAAAAAATTTTTTAAATTAAAAAATAATTGAAAATTTAAAAAACAAAAACAAACAAACAAAAACCTGCCCTCTTGTGGCAGGCTCTGTAATTGTTCCTCTAATCAGGTCTCTCCTGCAGTGCCACCTCTTTCACTCTCTCCTCAAGGAATGAAGCAGGGAAGGAGGAGGGACAGTGGAGGTGGATGGGGCTGGAGGTCTCCCCTCCCACTCTTGTATGGTCAGGAAGATCTCTGGTGGGGAGGTACAGGACTGTCTATTCCCCAGGTATGTACTCTTACTGGGGTGTCACAGTCAGGCCTATCCTGGAATGGAGCTCTCCAATTGTGACTGACATCCAGGCTCCACCTGGGTTTGTCCCTCTCAGTCGTGGCCCAGCTGTGTGGTTCTGACATTCAGAGGATTGCTGGGGAGGAGGGGATTTGGATCAGCCCCAGACTCACCACTGATCTCTTTGGAGTTCTTCCTCCTCCTTTTCTGGCCACACCCTTTGTCCCACAGCTGGATCAGGGTAGGGGGTGGGGCACCTGGAAGTCAGCACTCACCAGGTCCCTCTGAAGTTTGTGCTCTCAGGATATTCCCTTTGGGCCATGATCAAGCCCTGAGTAGCTGATCCACCAGTCACAGAGATGGATCTGTTGGTCCGTGGTGAGCAGGAGCACTTTTCTGCCCAGCCTTCAGTATTGTGGTGGGGTGCCTCTCTTGTCCTCTTCCGTGGGAACTTGCCTCTGGACTCCAGATGCAGCCCCTTCCAGTGCCCTGCCAGGTGCTAAAGTGATGAGGCAAAGCCCAGAGCAGTTTCTCTCCTGGTTCAATGACGAGGGAGCACCTGGGGCAATAATGTCTCCCCACCGCTTTTCCAAAGGAAAACTTCTGTCCATTTTAAAAAAACAATGGTGCTCCACTTCTGTGACCCAGGAAGAGCCAGGGACAAAGTAGAGAAGCTGCAGCACCAGTTGTTGCACCAGGGGCCTGGCCACCCGCTCACGAGCCCCACTTAGACAGTCTCTCCCAGCGTTTTTGTTCCTTGGTTTTCAGATCATAGAAACTAAGTTCGGTCAATGGTCAAAAAAGAACTCTCTAGGGACTTGGTCATAAGAAGTTCCAAAGCAATTTTCGATTAGTGAGACCCCTCTAAACCAGCCTTAATTCCTTGGGATGCAATGGAAAAATCTCCCAACTAAATGTCACATCAGCTGCCTCCAGCCACAGATGTGCTACCAAAAGGGACGCAGACAAGTCACCAACCCCCACTTCTGTAAACTGAGGGAGTTGGACCATCTGAGCGCCATCCTTTCTAAAGTCAAAATTATCCATAATAATCCAGACCATGAATTTAAAGAAATTTGTTACTCAGATGAAACAAATAAGACCCAGGTGATAGTGTAACTTGATGGAGAGGGCACAAATTTAAATTCCTGTCCAGGACTCCTTCTGTGTGGCATCTGGAGTCCTTCTCCCTACTTGGAACTTGCTACAGTGTGACCTCTCTCCTTCTTCATTTTTCCCTGTATTCTCTAAAATGCCTATGGATCTTCTCAATTCTGAATCTCCCTATGCTGCATAAACACATTCATTTATGAAACAAAAGACTAATATTACCATATTTATTGGCTTATTGCTTATCAAAAGGGAGTGTTACCTTTAAGTATCTCTTCTAAGGAATACATTTTGTGACTTCAGTCCATCCAGTCAATTGCTGGTGGGTACTTAGGTTGGTTCCATGATTTTGCTATTGTATAGTGTTGCAAAGAACATACAAGTACAGGTATCTTTTCTATATATTGGTTTATTTTCTTTGGGTAGATCTTTAGTAATAAGATTACTGGACCAAATGATCATTCAATTTTTAGTCCTTTGAGAAGTCTACATATTGTTTTCCATAGCAAGTGAACTAGTTTAAAATTCCACCAACAGAAAATGAGTATTTACTTTTCTCTGCAACCACATCAACATTTGTTGTTCCTCACTTTCTAATAATAGCCATTATGATTGCTGCCAGCTGAGATATCGTTATGATTTTAATTTGTATTTCTCCAGTGATTAGGGCTGTTCAACATTTTTTTCATATGTTTTGTGGCTGCTTGTATGTCTTCTTTTTAGAAGTGTCTATTCATGTCCTCTGCCCACTTTTTGATGGAGTTATTTGTTTTTATCATGTTGTTTGAGTTCCTTGTGGAATCTGGATACTAGCCCTCTGTCTGAGGCATATTTTGCAAATATTTTCTTCCATTCAATAGTTTTCTGTTTAATCTGTTAATTGTTTCTTTTGTTATACAGAAGCTTTTGAGTTTAATTAATTCTTAATAGTCTATTTTAGTTTTTGTTATAATTGCTTTGGGGGACTTTTTCATAAAGTATTTGCCTAGGAAATGTCCAGAAGAATGTCTCCTAGATTTTCTTGTAGAATTAGTTTCAGGTCTCATATTTAAGTCTTTAATTCATCTTGAGTTAATTTTTGTATATGGTGAGAGATAGGAATTCAGTTTTATTATTCTGCATATAACTAGCCAATTTTCCCAGCACCATTTATTGAATAGAGTGTCCTTTCTGCATTATTTATTTTTTTCAACTTTGTTGAACATCAGTTGGTTGTTAAAGTGTAATTTTATTTCTAGGTCCTATATTGTGTTCCATTGACCTCTCTATCTATTCTTGTATCAATACCATGCTGTTTTAATTACTATCACTTTATAGCATAATTTGAAATCAGGCATTGTGATGCCTCTGCAATTTTTCCCTTTGCTTAAAATTGCTTTGACAATTTGGGATTTTTTTTTGTTCTATATAAACTTAAAAAGTTTTTTTTCTAATTCTATGAAAAACAAAGTTTGTATTATGATCAGGATTGCATTGAATCTGTAAATTGCTTTGAACTGTATGGTTCTTTTAACAACATTGACTTTTCCAATCCATGAACATGGTATGTTCTCTCATTTGTTTGTGTCATCTATGATTTCTTTCACCCATGTTTTGTACTTCTCCTTGTAGAGATCTTTAATACCCCAATTAGGTGTATTTCTAGGTATTTTATTTTTATTTATTTATATTTGTTATTTTGTGGTAGTGTGAGTGGAATTGAGCTCTTCATTTGGTTCTTGGCTTGATCATTTTTGGTGTATAGGAATACTACCTTTTTTTAATACATATTGATTTTGTATCCTAAGACTTTACAAAAATCATTTATCAGGTCTAAGGGTTAGGTATACAATAATATTATTCATGAACAGGGATAGTTTGACTTCCTTTTTACCAGTTTGGATGCTTTTTATTTCTTTCTCTTTCCAGATTGTTCTAGCTAAGCCTTCCAGTATGATGTTGAATAAGAATGGTGACAGTGGACATTTCTGTCTTGTGTCTGTTTTAATTGGGGAAGGTTTTAAACCTTTTCCAGTTAAATATAATGTTGGCTGTGGGTTTGTCACTTACAGCTCTTATTATTTTGAAATATGTTCCTTCCGTGTCCAGATATTGAGGGTTCTATCATAAAGAGATGTTGAATTTTGTCAAATGTCTTTTCTGCATCTAATGAGATGATCAGATGTTTTTAATTTTGCTTCTGGTTATGTGGTGAAGCACACATTGATTTGCAGATATTGAACCATCCCTGCAACCCTGAAATAAAACTCACTTGGTTGTGATGGATACACTTTTTGTTTGTTTATTATGCTGTTGAATTCAGTTTGGTAGTATTTTGTTAAGGATTTTAGCACCTATATTCATCAGGATAATAGGCCTATAGTTTTCTTCTTTTGTTGTGTTCTTGCCTTATTTGGTATCAATGTAATACTGGTTTCATAGAAGGAGATAGAGAGGAGTCCCTTCATCTTGACTTTCTAGAATAATTTCAGTAAGATTGGTATCAGCTCTTTTTTGTACATCTGATAAAATTTGGCTGTCAATTCGCCTGGCCCTGGGCTTTCTTGTGGGATAATTTTTTTTATTACTGGTTCAATTTTCTTGCTCATTATTCATCTATTCAGGTTTCTATTTCTACCTGGTTCAATCTTGGGGGGTTAATGCTTTCACCGTTTATCCACTTCCTCCAAGTTTTCCAAGTTGTTGTTCATAGTAGTTTCTGATGATCTTTGTAATTTCTGTGGTATTGGCTGTTATGTCACTTTGTCATTTCTGATTAAATTTATCTGAAATGTCTCATCATGTCAACCCCTGTAAATGACTGAAAGTGTGTATTATATAGTGCTTTGATTTGTCCTTAAGTGTTTTATGTGTATGCCAAGATTTTAGTGAGGTATTTAAAATCGATATTGATTAAATGAATATTTACTCTGTGGCTAAAATATGTATAAGGCAATGCTGTATGTTAAAAATATAAATAAGATAAAACATTATTTTTTTTCCTTATTATTTGTGTCTAATACAGGTGCATATTTTAAATTTATGGAAAAAATGTTCATATAAATACTTAATGTGGAGGAAAATAGTGAAAAGGAATTCTAGAGAGTGGAGTACAAGAACAGAAAAATTTAGGGCTGGTCAATTGTCTGGTATCATATAGGGTACCTGGGAAAATATAGTTAAATTTAGTTTGTAAAATGTGATTAAAGAAGAAAGAATCACAGGAATAGATGAATAGGATGAGAATTAAGATGTTCCTAAATTTGGAGAATCAAAACTATGTTGTTAGCATATTACTCAAATGGAGGGAAAATCCTAATTAGAGTAGAGAAGAGGGATACCCATTACCTCAGTCAGGTTACAAGTATTAATTGGGGATTACACCATAGGTAAAGCACTACTCTAAGCTCTAGGGATCGCCTTGAAAAGGTAGAGTTGGGAAGCTGTTACATCGAACACCAGGCTAACATGAATGCTATAAATATAGGAAGCAAGAGACAGATTAAAAAATGTTGGGGAAATTGTGCCTGATTGAACATGGAAGGCAAAAGAGCTTGTGTGACATAAGCACCGACTAGAATGCTAGTAATAAGAGGAGAGCAAGTGGGAGGAACTGATTTGAAGTCTCTGTGTCTAGAGGAGGCACACTGGTGGATTGGTTTGGGTCATAGTGCTAGGGATGGTGTGTTTGGTGGAAGATTTCTCTTTTTCATTTCTCTTATGGAGAATTTTTCCTTTGCTCTTCCAAAGAGTTGTTTGACTACAAGGACCTGATGCCACAAAAACTGCCTGACCCTTTTTATTCCAGCATTAATCCTGCTTAAACTCTTGGAAGATGCAGAGAGCCACTGCCATCAGAAACTAGGCCAACTCTCATGGGAAAGGAAGCCCCTTAGTCTCATTTTGAGTATTTTTGCAAGTTCCACTTGGCCAAGCACTTCTCACCAGGAGCCTACATGGGCTACAGGAGGGGGAAGCCTTATTGTAACAAATGGTGTAGGACTTGCCAGGTCTTTTCTTGTCTGTGTACATCTTTCCTGGGAACCATGAAAGAAAATAGTTCTGGCAGCTAGCCATTCTCATTCTTTTCTCAGCAGAGGGGAATCTAATATAATCCAGTTCTTAGATGCAGGGTTTCTGCTTTCTGTTTCCACGTGTTTATCATGACCCAATGTAGACTTAATTAGCCCCCTCTCAACAGGCCCCCACAAAGAGTTTTCTACATTCTAATTAGTTCGGTTCCTAAAATGTGGTCAAGTAATGGAAGGATAAGTTTCTTCACAGAAATGCATCCCATTTTGAGAAGCAAAGGTGCACTTGTGAAAATCAATATGGAAGGGAAAACAAGAATGGTTAAGAGGTAACCTAATAGAAGGTAAGCACCCACTATGGATTAGCTCCCACTCTGGATGCTTGATGCCTTAAATGTGTGACTTCACTTAATTCTTACAATGTCTCATTTTACATGTGAAGAAAATGATGTTCCATAAGGTTAAATGACAGTATCTCATGACTTTTCTCTAACTGGGATTAATGGCTTCCTGTCTCTTCTTTTTGTATGCCAGAGTTTTATTATGAGCTAAATGCAATACTCATTCCAAGTAAAACGTGCATCCTTAGTATAGCTGCATACATTTGTTGGGAGGACATTTGATGACTAGAGAGACCTCTGAATGATGCTAAAACTCAACTATATAGAATACTACTTTTTTGCCTTAGGAAGACCAAGATGAATTCCAAATGGCCACTTTGTTAATGGTCTGAAAACAAACTCAATGAAATACTATGTATTCTTCATCCAGACTCTGCTGATTATTAGAAAATACGTTCAAATTACATTTTGTTTCTATTTAAGATTAACTAGGTTTGACTTTTTTTTTTTTTTTTTTTTTGAGTTGGAGTCTCACTGTCGCCCAGACTGGAGTGCAGTGGCCGCTTCCGGCCACGCAACCTCGGCCTGCTGGGCTCCGGTGGTCCTTCCGCCTCAGCCTTCCAAGTAGCTGGAATTACAGGCATGCACTACCATGCCCAGCTAATTTTTGATTTATTGTAGAGATGAGGTCTCGCCAAGTTGCCCAGGTGGGTCTCGAACCCGCGGGCTCAGGCAATCCACTCACCTCAGCCTCCCAAAGGCGCGGGATTACAGGCTGAGCCACCGAGCCCGGCTGGTTTGACTTTTTTTATTACATATATTATGACATTGATTGATAGGAAAAAGAAGTGAAACTTTGTGTTTCTTGAGCTCAGGACTTGAACAGAATTTGGGGATTTTGTTGTTGCAGTCATCATAGTCATTCTTGTTTTCTCCAAGATAAATATAGATGATGCAATTATTTAGAAATTTTGGCATTAGAGTTTTCTTCTAGATATAAATTTTTTCCTTAACAAGATAGTTTTCCATGAGAAACTGTAGGATTTCCTGTAAAAATCTTACCTCACCTGGGCATCGAAGGCCTTGTCATATTTGAGTACAATCTGCAGTATATTTGTTCACACCAGAAAAACTTATTGAGGTTCTAATTTGTTTCATGGTCAGTGTTGTGAATTCTATAAATATCATTCTTCTTCACATCAACTTCACTTTCAAACCTTTATTAAAAATGTTATCTATGAAACTGGCAGTGGAGTATATAGAAACTCACTGAAATAGTCTTGCAACTTTTCTGTAAATCTAAAACCATTATAAAATATAATTTTTATGAAATATATTTTAGAGCTCTAGGAAGTATTTCTAATCATTTCTCTTCTGTGAACATGCTTATTTGTGGAATAGGATTTAAGAAGGATTTAAAGAACCGAGGAATCGCATTTATTCATATATATCTGTAGTCGTTTAGTTGATTCCTTTGCCCCCAAAAGACTTAAAGGTTTCAACTATGTCTGTTGCTTCCTGGCATCCCCCAAATAACTGATCCCAAGGAATGAATAAAATCACCACAAACTTTCTTATCACAAGGCCTTGAATGACTAGACATAGAATTTGCTAAAACTACTCTGCTTAGAACTCTCCTGAAGCGGCATTGACTATTTTTCTTTGCTCCAGTAGTCCTGACTTTACATTGCATTCTTTGGCCAAAACTTTGAGTTCACATTTTAATAATCTTCCTATAGGATACAAATTATACTTTGCTTGATAAGTAATACTCATAGGATATTGCCTACGCTAAGTTCTCTGAATATACACATGAATCTGTTATCAACTATAACACTTTTGGGATATAAAAAATTTATATGCATAAGTTGTTAAAAACATACTCACCCAGCTTTCTCAGTCATCTTCTGTGTCCTCCCACATGAACACTCACACCCATACATAGCACATGCACAGTCAACTCCAAATTTCAACATACACTTGTACGGAAGAAAAAGAATTTCAATAGACATTTTAACTCACTTTACTCTACTTTGAATGACTACCCTAGAGCAAAAAACCAATAACTAGAATCATTTAAAAAAATGATTAAATTATTATTAAATTGGATTTATCATTTTAAAAATGAAATACTTTTTAATTAATACTTTTATAGGATTATCAATAACTAATTTAATTTTAAAAGTTATTGTGTGTAATTCCCATGCAGAATACCTTATTTGTCACAAGCAGAATATGATAGCAAAAAAACACCTACTTCCCCCTCAAAAATTATAGTTTACAAGGAAATTCAAAAGTTAGGTATAAAAATTTTAATTGTAAGAGAATAAAACACTCACAGATAATCAGTATAGTTCATGTTTACTTATCAATAGAGAGTAACAGCAATGCGTCTATATGTCCTCTGCTTTGGAAATGGTGGTTGCTCACTTCTCCAGATGTGAACATAGGGAACCCCAAAGTTTATTTTGAAGAATAAATGAGATAAATGAGTATACATCAACAATTCATGGTCACATTTAAATAATCATAATTTTACGTTTTCATTTCCTGAAATATGTTGCAAATAACTTAGGTATCATAGCAGCAACAAGAGGAAGTCAAATGAAAGAGTCTTCCCAATGAAAAAATGCATGCCTGAATTTATAGATTATTAATCTATATTTCTTTCCATGACCCTTACAGTACAGCATCAGTCAAATTGATCCAACTGAAATTAAACATTTAATTGAATGTCCCCGTCAGGCTCGGTGGCTCAGCCTGTAATCCTGCGCTTTGGGAGGCTGAGGTGAGTGGATTGCCTGAGCCCGCTGGTTCAAGACCTGCCTAGGCAACTTGGTGAGACCTCATCTCTACAATAAATCAAAAAAATTAGCGGGGTGTGGTAACGCACGCCTGTAGTTCTGGCTACTTGGAAGGCTGAGGCGGAAGGATCGCTGGAGCCCAACCAAGTCTGGGTGACAGAGTGAGAGACTCCAACTCAAAATAATAATAATAATAATAATTGAATGTCCCCTCTAAACAATGCTGTCTTAGGTTGGTTGTCTTGGGAGTCTAACTCAAAGACTCTAAATTTAGAGTATAGAGGTATTGGAGTGTGTTCCTGACAGCATCATAATTGGGCAAAGCCAACAACTGAACTGGAATTCTATTATAACAAAGGCTTCAGTCAATCTCAAGGGTTCTTTGATTCTAGGATAACCCTTCAGTGATATCCAATAGAGGATGGGAACAGGATCTTTGTAACCTTAGATCAACCAGTTATTGGATGTGGATCTTCCAGGATGGAGGAGTAATCTTGGAAGAGACAACTCCTATCAACCTTGGTAATTCCTTGGTGAAGGTTTTAGCTCTGGTCAGTCTGCAGCCAACATTCCTATCACTGGATGACACATACAACAAGTTTTCTTTTAGGTGTTTGGGTAATAAAAAGCTACTATGATAGTCAGGCAGTTTCCCACCCTCAAGAAAATGTTAGTCTGCTTTGAGAGATAAGGACAATCAAGTCAACAAAAATCTGGACATTCTAGTAAGCACTGTCACCTAAGAATAAAGAAACTACTGTGAGTGTACAGAGTAGAAAACTATAGCGTGAAATCCAAGACCCATGACTGTTACTTCACAAATAATAGGAAATTCATAATCTTTATTAAGAATAGTAAAGTCCAGGTAAACTGAAGTCTAGTCGAGATTAAAAACAATTCACCATCACTAATTCGTTAAAGCAATGGTTTAAAAAGCCCCATCCTATAGAAGCTGGGTATTATCCAAATCATTGACGGTCTGAAGCACATATTCAGAGAAAAAAAGGGGCTAATCACAATTTGAACACTTTTTCTTTTTCATCAAAAAAGAGTAGAGTATTAAAGCCAGCTTCAGTCAAATTGATCCAACTGAAGCCAGTCCAGAATGGATTCAAATTCATATTCTACACACTACAACCTGTGAAGTCTTGACTGAGTCAATGAACATCTCTAAAATAAAAATTTCTTGACAAAAAATTAAACTTACATTCTATGGATGCTACAAGCATCACATACAGTGAAGCTGGGACCCAGCACATGACAGACTAATTTACCATGGACCCACTCTCATTACAAACAAATAGAAAGTAAACAAACAATAATGCACATATATAATTGAGTTTAAAAGAATAGAAATTATCAGGTGCCAGAAATAGAGAAATTAAAACCAAAGCAGGCCTTAGAAAATAGAAACTTATAATTTAAAATTCATAGTAAAACAGAAAATAAAGTTTTAGACCAGGGAAGGTAAAACACTCCCTAAAAAATCCTAAATAAGTTGAGATCCCAGAAGCAGTGCTTCTTCAGTGATAAGACGACTAGAGAAACTACTCACAGTAGAAAAATCATCTTCTAGACTAAGGCAAAAAGTAAGCTTGTCTCTGTCCAAGGTTTCAGGTAGGAAGGAAAAAAAATATATCCCACAAAGCAAATCCCTACTTTTATCATGAAAGTATTCCAAAACTGACACAATAATGTTATAGCTGGCACAAGCGAAACAGAATCGGGTGAAAACCTTGGCGTTTCCAGCTGAAGCTAATCAAAAATTTGTATGGCATTATTTCCATAATCTAGTATAAATTTGATCACAAATCTTAACTATTAAAGCAAAATAATCTGCCAATGAAATTCACAAACTGCATGAGGAAATAATCAACTGTGTATCAGTCAAGATAACCTAGGTTAACAAACCAACACCAAAACTCAATCCAAAAAGGCTGAAAAGAAGAAAAAAAATGTTAAAAAGGAGTGTCAAATTGAAAACACATGTTAAATTGTAGATATAAAGCCAACTCCAACAATGATTACATTTATATAAATCAACTGATGTTTCAGTTAAATTCTGAGTTTTTAAAACTGGGATATGTACAAAAATTAAACTTTGAATATATTACCAGAAAATGTGGATGTAAAATGGTACAAAAATATTTAACATTCAACAATATTATTAACAAGTAATGTCAGAGTGGGCTTTAATGCAAGAAGTGTTGCTAGAAATAGAGGGCCATGTCTTAATGTCAAAACAATTTATTCTCCACAAAGATGTGACAATTTGAAATCTGTAGCAACTAATTTAGTGGGACTTAAAGTGAATGTATCAAAACTTGAGAGAATAAACAGACACATTCACAATCTTAAGGGAGACTTTAACATGTACCCTAAATGATTAAGAAAAACAGAGTCATGAGAAGACAAAGACATGAAAAACGAAACTAATAAATTTGATCTTGTAAAAAAAAAGACTGCACATAACAAAAATAGCCTACATTCTTTCACACATGCATGGAATACTTACCAAAACCAATCACTTTCTGCACCATAAGAAAACCAAATTTCAAAAAATTTAAATCATTAAGAGTATGTCTAACTGCAATGGGATTAAGTTGCAAATCGATGATGTAAATTTCCCAATTACTTAAAATTTAATGGCAATCAAAAAGAGTCAAATGTTGGTTCACAGAAATGACTGACAAACCACTATTATAAGAAGGACAATCAAGAAAAAAAGAGAAATTTTAAAAATATTAACAACTAATTCTATACACATTAACAACAAGTGGTTACTATGAACAGCCTTATGTAAGTAATTTTGACAGTTTAAATAAAATCAATGATTTTCGAATGATTTAACCACATAAAGAAACAGAAGAGGGAATTAAAAATCATCCTCGGAGGTCAGGGTCAAGATGGCGGCAATACAGGCGGAATTGTGAGATTCTCCGAATGTGAGTTCCCCAAAAAGACTCTTGCCCTCCTTCCCCTACCCCCTTGCCCACAGCTGGACGCATTGGTCCGAGGCTCAGGGACCCCCGGTCC